>JAJONR010001314.1:0-113398 GCA_029582245.1 Solanum etuberosum
CAAAGTGGATGATATGATGTGGGTCTTTGTTGATGAAAGAGGAGTTTTATGAATTTATGCATGAGGTGATAGAATCAGATGAATTATAATGATATCCATGTCTAATGCTTTAATTATAGATGTGATGATTGAAAGTAGGTTATGAACTTTGAAAGAGCAAAGTGGATGATATGATGTGGGTCTTTGTTGATGAAAGAGGAGTTTTATGAATTTATGCATGAGGTGATAGAATCAGATGAATTATAATGATATCCATGTCTAATGCTTTAATTATAGATGTGATGATTGAAAGTAGGTTATGAACTTTGAAAGAGCAAAGTGGATGATATGATGTGGGTCTTTGTTGATGAAAGAGGAGTTTTATGAATTTATGCATGAGGTGATAGAATCAGATGAATTATAATGATATCCATGTCTAATGCTTTAATTATAGATGTGATGATTGAAAGTAGGTTATGAACTTTGAAAGAGCAAAGTGGATGATATGATGTGGGTCTTTGTTGATGAAAGAGGAGTTTTATGAATTTATGCATGAAGTCATAGAATCAGATGAATTATAATGATATCCATGTCTAATGCTTTAATTATAGATGTGATGATTGAAAGTAGGTTATGAACTTTGAAAGAGCAAAGTATGAGATTATGCATGTTTTTATGAAATCTATGTAAATGCTATGAGGACACTTTGAGAGTGAAGTGTTAATGATTATGTTGTTGGTGTGGGATGATTGAAAGGTTATTCTCATGAACTCATATGAACATTAATGTGAAAGGTTTCTCACCATATTAAGGATTCTAAGGTTGAAAGACTTTTCTCACCTAATCGAATCTAAGAGTAAAAGTGATCATGGATGTTGGTAAGTGCTCACGCATGATATAATGAGCTAACTTGGATTGGTTTTCAAGTACACCCTTCCATGTGGCATAAGCTAAGTTAAGACTAAATAACTGATTCTGAGATATATGCTTCGCACCGAGTGGATATTGAATGAGATGGAGGCTCACATGAAGTTGAATCCGGGCTTCCAAATGGGAACTCTCACGAAGAAGAGTCCGGCTTTTCCAAGTATTTCTCATGAGATGGAAGCCTTCATGTAGTAGATATCCGGCTTTCTAGTAGCAATCTTTGTATCTCATAACTATGTGCCCCCGTAGGTTATTAGCTAGTGGATCCACCTAAGCTAAGAGTTAGTGGTTCTACCTTAGGGAAGTAGACCAACCCTTTTCGGTGAAGGAGTCACTGAATTCCATGTTGAATCTCACATGGTCTCTTGTCGGTTAAGGCTTATTCCCACATAAATTGATAATGAACTAAGACATACTTAAAGAAGTATCTCATAGTGTTCAAAGTTTCTAAAGCTGATACTAGCTTGTATTGAAAATGATGTTATGACTTATATTTCCAACTATCTCTATGATGATATTTAAACTTGGTAAAGTGCATGCTTTCAAATGAAATGTCCCCTTTTTGCATGTTTCAAGTGTTTTTATGCATGGCTATCATACTTAGTGCATCTTTGTACTAACGCCTACTTTGCCTATATTTTTCCCAAGTGTAGGGTCTGGCACTCGAGGTGATCATTCTTGTGTCTAGAGCTTGGATTTGATTGTTTTCCCCGAGCTTGGTGAGTCCTCATGGTTCGAGAATGAATTTTCATGTGTTTAGTTTCTTTCATGTACTTTCCATTTTTGGAAATCTTATAAGGGCTAGGCCCTATTTAATTCACTATTGTAATAGATGGCTATGATGAGACAAAGTGTCTATACTTCCTCTTTCTTTTATGAAAAACTTTTTAAGACTTGAAATGTATTTTACTCTTATTGTTCTATTTCTTATGTTATGAGGACTAATTGACTTGTATGGATTCCTTTGGGGTTCTATACGCCTTGTTGCATCTAAGGGGTACCCCTGGGTCGTGACATCGGTGAAGGAAGTTCTGATCGCCTAAAGTCACAGAAGGAAAGTGTGGAAAAGCCAAGCCAAGAAAATGATGGAAAGGAGCACTCGGCGAGTCACCGACTTGCTCGGGGAAGCTCGACTTACTTCACCGAGTGGCTCCGAAACTCAAAATCTGGAAGAGTATAAATGCAATTTTAAAAAAGAGAGTTTTGGAGTTCTGATGTTTTGGGCGATAGTTCTGAATTTTTAGAGAGTTCAAGTTCTGGGTTTTTGATCCCTAACATTGTTATTTGTGTTTTGTAGTAGAGATTTAGGGTTTTATTGTTTTTATCTCAATTCAAGCATTTGGGAGACTTGTGGATTGTTAGCCAAGCTAATGGAAAACATAGTTGGTAACTATTTCTTGCTCTTTATTATGTGTGGCTAAAACCCCCATTCTTGAGAGTGTGATTATTTTATTGAATGCTTCAATTAGCTTATGGGTGTTAGTATTTACTAATTTTATTGTTGATTTGAAGTGGGTTCAATTAGTAGTTGAGTTTTAATTGATTAATTGTAGTTGCAAATGCAATTCTAGCCTTGTATTGTAAGCTTGCTTGAGCAAGAGGTTTTGGAATTAAAATTATTAATTGATGATTGTGCTGATTGGGTTATTGTGGATTTAACTTGAGAAAGTGGGTCTAAATTCAATCCTACCAATATAGCTTGAAAGAGTAGATTAATTAAGGTATTGGTCTTTTTATATATCTTATGCTTGTCGAGGTTTGAGATAACTCGCTTGATTCGCGATAGTTGATTGAGAAATATCTATTGCCCCTAAAGCCTATCCTACTCACTAAGATTCAACGACTATTAGTAAACCTTAATCACCCATATAGCAAAATTGGTGTTCAATCTATCACATCCCCAATAATCCCTCTCTATTAGATTACTTCTGTTTGTTTGTAGTTTTTAGTTGTCACTCTAATCCCCCCCCCAATTGACATTAATTGTCAAACCCCTGCCATTTACATTAATTGTTTCTAAAATATCTACCTCTACAAACTATTAGAACACTCCTTCAACTTCGTAATTTAATTCTTTACATTATCACTCCTTGTGGGATCGACTTCAACTCTTAATTGGGTTTATACTTGATTGCGACCGTCTACACTTAGAATCAGATAAAGTGTAGTTGAGCGTTATCAATCATCGCCATAAATGACAGTGTAAAGGGGAAAATTGATGTCTCAAAAGGCGAACTAAGGTGGTACTCGATGATGTGCCGAATGTGAAAGGCAGACTCAAACAAGTTTGCTGACTCAGGTTCAAATACCTGAACCTTAGAGCATGATAAGGTGAGTTGAAGCACAATTGGTGATTCGCCGAACGAGCTTGGTGACCCTGACTAATGTCGCCAAATAGACGCACATTGATTTTTTGTGCCAAATTTTGGGTAACTATAAATAGCCTAAAGGAGAGAGAAAAAGAGAGCTTGGAGTTGAGAGTTCTGAGCCTTGAGCTCTGAAGAAATATTTTGAGTTTTGAGAGAAAACACTTGACCTTTGTGAAGAACACTTTCTAGATTTTGGGGTTTTTCAACTTTGCTCTTGAATTTTATAAATCAAAGTTGAATCCAAAGTAGGTTTACTTGTAATTGCTTTCATGTTACCCATGTTTGCTTTGATGGAAGGCACGTTTTCTTTGCTTTTTGTGATGGGTGGCTAGAACCCAAGATATAGAGGAATAATTATTGGGTTGGGTGTTGATTTGATGTAGTGGGTATTGTGGTATGCTCTATTTTGTTTTTGTTCATACATGAATTTGGGCTAATTAGCATGGGGTTAATTTATGGGGCAAGGTTTCAAACTGAATTCCTACTTCTAATCAACGTTCGATGCTCGAAAAATATTGATTGGAGTGGGTAATTAGTCTAATACTAGAAATTTAGGTTTGATGTCTGTAACTTGCTTGAAAATAGAGGTTATGGGTCAGATATATTCGACCTATTTTTACATCGAAAGAGAGAATAGAGTAAGGTATTGGGTTGTTTACATTGGCATATAGATGAGACCAAAAGATATTCTATGCACAGATGCTTCGAGATCGAAAGATGATTAACTTCATTGAAGATGACCTAGCCTATTCATGGATATTCCTCAAATAGAGCAACACAATTACCCCTATGTGACATCGATTTCCAATCCCCGCACCCCTATATTTTTTGGTAACTCTTAAATTTCTCGTACTTTTAGTTTTCATTATGACAATCGATAACCACATATTTTTTATTAAATTGGTGGAACAATCCACCACTTGTTCTTACTATTACAATTGAGAGATTTCGCAATCAAAATATCTTGATACAAATTCTCTACGATAAACCATTCCCTATGGGATTCGACCCCAACTCTTCGTTGGATTTTTGTTGAGTATGACCGTTGTCCCCTTTAATTATTTTTGAAGAGGACATTTGAGCGTTATAAAAGAGTTAGTGTTGCACCAACAAAACCACTTCACTAGTTCACCAAGTAAGCAAAATTCTCTGTTGGGGCTCAGAATTAGATCGGAACCCCATCAACACAAACCAAATATGCTACTAGAATGGAAATGACATTCCGGACTCAATGAAATTGACGAAACAACAAACGAAGGTTGTCTCATTAAAATGTTGACCAATGTCAACACATACAAGAAAATACCAAACAAAACGCTTAATTTTACAAAATCATCGTAGCTACCTCAAGAACCGAACCAAAGGTTGTTCTAGACCGAACTCGACATTATGAAGCTAACCCCGCTGAGATAATTCGTTATTTGTGAATTTATCAAGAAAGTTGATTGGAGTCAAACTTTAGGCAAAACTCTAATTCTATAATGCCTAATAAAACAAACTCCAAATGAAATCTCCAAAACCCAAACCGATCATCGCACTAGACCAAAATGACCCTTCTGGAGCTAAGGGAACTACCAAATTCTGATGCGACATCACAATCTCAGGATGTAGACTAAAGTCAACTATTTCCAACATGAAGCCTCCAAAACTCAAGAAATCACACCAAACTCAATCAAACATCAAAGGAAGTGTGCCCCCAACCTAGTATCACACAAATGGTATAAGAAAGCGCCAAAAGAGGTTAAAATAGTAAAAGGGCACAACAACAAAGAAATGACCTCGAGGGACATTATAATAAAAAGTAATAAAAGGGATTTTGTCCGTGAAAGTATGAAAACGACAATATTTAAATGGTCTCAAAGATGAGGATACCAGGTCTTCAAATCAAGCTTGGCCTCCCAACCTTCACTGATGGGATCTCCTTAGACTGCAACCGCTTCACTTACTTGTCTAGAATTGCCACAGGCTTCCCTCAAATCTCAAAGACTCATCAAGGTGAAATGAATCTTACTGAAGCATGTGAGACTCATTGGGAACATACCGTCCTAACATAGAGACATAAAACACAACATAAACACCCGAAAGAGCTGGAGGTAGGGATATCTCATAAGACACCTCGCCGACCCACCTCAAGATCTCAAAAGGACTAATGAACCAGGGGCTAAGCTTTCTCCTCTTCCCGAATCTCCTCATGCCTTTCATGGGAGACACCTACAGAAATACCTAATCACCGACCATGAACTCTAAAGACCGTAGCCTCTTGTCAGCATATGTCTTTGGCCTACTCTTGGAAGTATCGACTCACTTCTGAATCACTTGAACTCTATTCATAGAATACCTTAACAAGTCGGTTCCCCATGGTCTAACGTAAAAAGTATAAAACCAGCCCACTGGAGAATGACATCTCCCACCATATAATGCCTCAAATGGTTCCATCTAAAACCTCGAATGATAGCTATTATTATATGAAAACTCCTCGAAAGCCAAAGACTAATCCCACTAACAAGAGAAATAAATAGCACAAGCCCGTAGGATTTCTCTAAAACATGAATAGTTCTCTTAGATTAAGCGTCAGTTTCTGGGTGGAAAGCTGTAACTCCTCGGATTCGAAAAGGGCAAAATTTGAGTTTTTCAGAAATGTTTGGTGCCATTCGACAGAGGCCAACCACGGCCCGTGGACTAAACCACGGACCGTAGGCCTGTTACGTGGATTGGCCAACCAAAATCTGCTAAAAAAGTAGGAACCAGGACCAGGCCCAACGGACCATCGTTGGGGCCACGGTCCGTGGATGAGGTACATTGATCAGGGCCTCAAAATCCAGCTTCTGATGCCAGACGACGAACTAACAGGACGGACCGTTGGTCAAACCACAGTCCGTCGTTTGGGGTCGGCAGTTATTTCCTAGGGTTAGTTGTGTCTTTTCCGAATTATTTTATCCTACTACTATGTCATTTTACCTTTCAATAAGACCCCTATATAAGTATTTTAACTCTAAAATTTCCCAATTGAAAATCATTCTCTCAAATTTAGAAAAGAAAAACAAGTCTTCCTCCCAAATATTTCTCTCGCTAGAAAACTTGAAGAAAAAGGGTCCAAGCTATGGTTTGAAAGTCAATTCTCCAACTCCTCCATTGAAGTTAAAAAATTGGCATTGAGGTATGATAGTTTTCATCCATGGATTCCTTCCATCAAGGAGTTCCCAAATTTTGCTATTTTCAAAGTTAGAATTCCCCAATTGAGTTAGGGTTTTCTTCTATTTTATGGGTTCTCCTAATTGTTGATCTAATTGATTGATTTATGATCTATGATGCATGAATTAAGTTAATCTCATTATTTTATGATGATCCCCCATGAATCCATGTAATTCCCATGTTTTTCAAGTTATGATCATATAATGTGGGTTTTGGATTATGAAAGAAGATTATATGAAATCAAGCATGAATTGATAAATTACATGAATTTATGATGAATTTGTAAGAACCCATGTCTAACCCATGTTTTCTAGATGTTAATGATTGAAAGTGGGATTTCAACCTTGAAAGGTGGATTATGGAATTATGCATGTTCTTATGAAGTTTATGTAAATTTTTTAAGGATACTTTCAGATTGAAGTATCAATGATGTTGTTGTTGTTGTGTTGTTGAAAGGATTTCACATATACACATGCAAGCATGATTGTGAAAGGATTTCTCACATAATAAGGGTTCTTAGGGTTGAAAGGTCTTCTAACCTCAAATGAACCAATAAGTAAGAAGCTATGTTAATGTTGAGGCAAGAGGTTGTTACCCATTCTCTCTAAGTAAATGACAAGAGGCTTTTACCAATGTCATATGACATAAAGAGGAGAGGCGATTATGCATGTCACATGATGTAAGGACAAGAGGTGATTAACCATGTTCCTTCATAGACATTAGTTAGTGGATCCACATTAGCTAGAAGTTCATGCTCCTTACTATGCTAAGTAGGAAACCTCTTTTCGGTGTAGGGTAGACACGGGATTACATGCTGGTAGCTCACATGATCTTATATGTCGGTTAAGGCTACTTCCCACAAGCAAGTAAAGTTATGATGAACCAAGGTTACTTCAACAAGTATCATAAGTATGTTTCAAGATGATGTTCACTTGCATTGATCATGGTTTATGACTTATATTTTCTAACACTCAAGATTTATGTTTTAGCTTGATCATTGCATGCTCATGAAAAAGTCTTATTTTAGCATGATTTAAATGCTTATATGCATGGCTATCATACTTGGTACATATTTGTATTAACGTATACTATTGCCTACATTTTGGGGAAATTTAGGGTCGACAGTCAGGGTTCTAAGTTTCATGACTAGAGGTTGATTTGAAAGATTCCGAGCTTTTGTGAGTCCTCATGCTTTGAGGATGGATATTTCTTAGTTTTGGACATGATGTGTGTGCTCGGCCCAATTTTATTCTTATGTTCTAGATGGCTAATGAGACAAGTGTTTAGACTTCCGTTTTACTTTAATAAAATAATTTGTACTTGAAATGTTCTTCTTTATCTCTTCTGCTCTATTTCTTATGTTATGAATGCTAAGTGGCTTGTATGGGGCCTCTCGGGGTCATATACGCCATGTTATGCCTAGGGGGTACCTTGGGTCATGACAAACTTGGTAATCAGAGCATAAGGTTTAGAATGGTCCTAGGATGTCTCATAAGCCACGTCGAGTAGAGTCTTTTTCATGAGTGTAAAGCGTGCCACATTTATGAATAAGAGGCTACAAGATCATTTGTAAACTCCACTTCTTTCATTACTCTAAAGTCGTGCGATAGAGTTTAACTCTGTATGGTCTCTCTCCTAATCTTTATCCGATGCTCTATAGGATATGGCTACTCGAAGAGCTCATGCTAGAAGGAATGTAAGGGAGAATGCGAAACAAGAAGCTCCTCCTCAAGTTCCTAAAGCTTCGGTCGATCCTTTGGCCGAGCAAGTGACTAATGTGAAATTTAGGGATGGTTTTCAAGTGTTGGCTCAAGCCGTGACAGCCCAAGCTAATAGGGAGGTTGCAGTTCTCGTGAACTCAAATGTGGGTACGACGACATCTAGAGTGAGGGACTTCACTAGAATAAATCCCTCAGAATTTCATGGTTCTAAGGTTGAGGAAGATCCTCAAGAGTTCATTGATGAGGTTTACAAGGTGTTGATGATCATGGGATTGACGCCGATGGAAAAGGTAGAGTTGGCCACTTATCAACTTAAGGGTGTTTCACAAATTTGGTTCAACCAATCGATAGAGGGGAGGCCAGAAAATGTGGGTCCTCTGGATTGGGAAAAGTTCAAAGTTGCATTCCTTGATAGGTTCTTTCCCCTTGAGATGAGGGAGGAAAAGGTTCTTGAATTAAATAACCTACGTCAAGGAAGTATGAGTGTGAAGGAATATGCTTTGAAGTTCACACAATTGTCTTGTTATGCTTCTACAATGGTTGCTAATCCTAGGGAAAAGATGAGTAAGTTCGTTTTAGGTGTGTCTGAAATGATGGTTAAAGAGTGTCATACCGCCATGCTTGTTAATGACATGGACATTTCTCATCTTATGGATCAGTCTCAACATATCGAAGAGGAGAAACTTAAGGAAAAGTCTAGGGAGGCAAAGAGGGATAAAACCGGTGATGGTAATTTTTCTCATACAAGGTCCGATGGACATGGTCATCATAGATTTCGACAAAGTTTTTCCGGTCAAGCTTCCTCCAGTGCTCCTACTAGGTTCATCAAAGAGAGGTTGTCTAACCCCAAGCTTCAAGGAGGAAATGGTAGTAGGTACTTATTACCTACTTGTGATAAGTGTGGAAGAAAGCATGATGGTAAATGTCTAGCGGGTTCCAATGCTTATTTTTGTTGTGGTAAGATGGACCACAAGATAAGATATTGTCCTTTAGTTGCTAGGAATGAAAGAGATAATCGCCGAAGGGCTCAACATAATCCTTCATCCGGTCCAAGTGGTTCGGGTCCAAATGCTCCTAAGAAAAACCGATTCTATGCATTTGAGACTCATAGTGAGCTAGAGGGTTCTCCCGATCTGGTTACCGGTATGTTGAAATTCTTCAAACTTGATGTTTATGCTTTACTTGACCCCGGTGCTACCTTTTGTTTTGTGACGCCATACAAGGCTATGAGGTTTGAAATTCTTCCGGATGTGTTGTTAGATCCCTTTTTTGTCTCTAATCTTGTTGGTGATTCTATTGTGGCTAAGAGGGTCTATAGAAAGTGTCACGTTTCCTTGTACTATAGAGTTACTTTTGTTGACATGGTAGAGCTTAATATGCTAGATTTTGATGTTATCCTTGGTATGTATTGGTTGCACTCATGTTATGATTCTATTGATTGTAGAACTTAGGTAGTCAAGTTTCAGTTCCTGAATGAGCCTATCCTAGAATGGAAAGGGGGAAATTCTATGCCTAAGGGTCAGTTTGTCTCTTGTCTTAAAGCTAGAAAGATGATTTCTAAGGGTTGCATGTACCACTTAGTTAGGGTGAGGGATGTAGATTTTGAAACCCCTACTCTTGAGTCGATCCCCATTGTTAATGAGATTCTGGAAGTGTTCCCAGATGATTTACCCTATAGTCCTCCCCGAAAAGGAAATAGACTTCGGTATTGACCTTCTCCCAGATACGCAACCTATCTCTATTCCTTCTTACCGAATGGCTCTGGAAAAACTTAAAAAGTTGAAGGAGCAATTGAAAAACTTATTGGATAAGGGTTTCATCCGACCAAGTATCTCTCCATGGGGTACTCCAGTTTTGTTCATTAGAAATAAAGATGGTTCCCTTCGTATATGTATAGACTATCTACAGTTGAATAAGGTTACCGCTAAGAATAAGTATCCTCTCCCTAGGATAGATGATCTATTTGACCAACTTCAAGGAGCGAGTTACTTCTCTAAGATTGACCTTCGATTGGGTTATCACCAATTGAGGGTGAAGGAAAATGATATTTCAAAAACGAATTTTAGATCCCAATATGGTCATTATGAATTTTTTGTAAAGTAGTTTGGTTTGACTAATGCTCCGGTGGCTTTTATGGATTTGATGAATAGGGTGTTAAGACAATATCTTGACATGTTTGTGATTGTGGTCATTGATGATATATTGATCTATTCAAGGAGCGAGGATGACTACACTAATCATTTGAGGGTTGTGTTACAAATTCTCAAGGACCAACAACTATTTGCAAAGTTTAGCAAATGTGAATTTTGGTTATGGTCTGTGGCTTTTCTTGGTTACATTGTTTCGAGTAAGTGTATTGAGGTAGATCCTAAGAAGATGGATGCGATCAAGATTTGGCCTAGACCTCTATCCCCTTTGGATATTAGAAGTTTCTTGGGTCTAGCCTGTTATTATAGAAGGTTTGTTGAAGGGTTCTCTTCAACTGCCTTTCCATCGACGACATTGACTCAAAAAAAGGCTAAGTTAAACTGGTCTGAAGCTTGTAAGAAGAGCTTTCAGGAATTGAAGGATAGAATCACTTCCACTCCGGTGTTGACTTTACCAGAAGGGACTGACGGATTTGTTGTTTGTTGTGATGCTTCAAGAATTGGGCTAGGATGTGTGCTTATGCAATATGGGAAAGTCATCGCCTATGCTTCAAGGCAAGTTAAGATTCACAAGAAGAATTATCCTACCGATTACCTCGAACTAGTGGTGGTTGTTTTTGCCTTAAAGATTTGGAGGCAGTATTTGTATGGTGTCCATGTTGATGTTTTTACCGACCACAAGAGTTTGCAATATGTGTTTAACAATAAGGATCTAAATCATCGCAAAAGAAGGTGGCTTGAGTTATTGAAAGATTATGATATGAGTGTTCTCTATCACCCCGGTACGGCAAATGTGGTGGCGGATGCTCTTAGTCGGTTATCTATGGGAAGTGTTGCTCACATTGAGGATGATAAGAAGGAATTTGTTTTGGATGTTCATAGATTGGCCTAGTTGGGTGTTCAGTTAGTGGACTCTACCAAGGGTGGTGTCATGGTTCACAATGGCTTAGAATCTTCTTTTCTGGTAGATGTGAAATCCAATCAAGGTCTCGATTCAAATTTTGTTGAATTAAAGGAAGCGGTGCTTAAAACGTCCGTAGAGGATTTATACCAATAGGGAGATGGTGTACTTAGATATCAAGGTTGTTTGTGTGTTCCCAATGTAGATGACTTGAGGGAACAAATCTTTTTAGAAGCGCATAGTTCTCGGTATTCCATTCACCCGAGAGCCACCAAGATTTATCGTGACTTGCGGGAGATCTATTGATTGAATGGGATGAAGAAGGATATTGCGGGACTTGTGGGTAAGTTTCATAATTGTCAAAAAGTTAAAGTTCAGCATCAGAAACCGGGAGGTTTATCCCAAGACATTAGCATTCCTACTTGGAAATGTGAAGATTTGAGTATAGACTTTGTTGTTGGATTGCCTCGCACCCAGCGACAACATGACTCGATTTGGGTTATAGTAGATCGGGTGACGAAATTGGCTCATTTCATTCCCATCAAGGTTTCTTATACGGCGGAGGACTATGCTAGATTATACATTAGAGAAATGGTAAAGTTGCATGGAGTGCTTTTATGCATTATTTCCGATCGTGGTACCCAATTCACTTCTCAGTTTTGGAAATATTTTCAAAAGGGTCTTGGTACTCATGTTAAGCTTAGCATGGCCTTTCATCCACAAACCGATGGGCAAGCGGAGCGAACTATCAAACTTTGGAAGATATGTTGGGAGCTTGTGTGATTGATTTTAAGGGTAATTGGGATGATCATTTCCCTTTGATTGAGTTTGCATATTACAATAGTTATCACTCAAGCATTTGTATGACTCCATTTGAGGTCCTAGATGGTATGATCTGTAGATATACTATAGGATGGTCTGACGTGGGTGAAGTTTCCCTAATAGGTCCCAAATTGGTACATGAGGCTATGGAGAAAGTTTGACTTATCAGAGAAATGTTGAAAATGGCTCAAAGTCGGCGAAACTCATATGTCAATATTAGAAGGAGAGATCTTGAGTTTGATGTTCATGATTGGGTTTACTTGAAAATTTCACCCATGAAGGGTGTAATGACGTTTGGTAGAAAAGGGAAGCTTAGTCCCCGTTATGTAGGCCAACATCAGGTTTTGAGGACTGTTTGTATGGTTGCTTATGAACTTGAAATACCTAATGAATTTGCATTGGTGCATCCGGTTTTTCATGTCTCTATGTTGAAGAAATGTATTGGTGATCCGACATCTGTAGTTCCCTTAGAAGGTTTGGGGGTTAAGGATAATCTTTCTTACGAAGAAGTTCCGGTTGAGATTTTATACTGGCAAGTCAAGAAATTGAGAAATAAAGAATTTTCTCCCGTGAAAGTGTTGTGGAGGAATCAGTTAGTTGAGAGTGCTACTTGGTAGGCCAAGGCTGATATGATGTCCCTATATCCTCATCTCTTTACTTCTACCCGTACTCTAGCTTGAGGTAATGAGTTCCTTCTGGTTTACTCTTTCAGTGTCATGCGTCATAGATATTCCCATGATTTCCTTATTTATGCATGTTCATGAAAATCTTAAGTTTTAAGAAAATGAGTCAACTAGATTGATTTCTACATGTTTATGTGCATTTTAGTATGAGTTGCATATAGACTTCATGTTATGATGTTTTGAACATGTTTAGCTTGAAGTTGATGTGTCCTCCTCGGATATGTGAATTTATATAATTGCTTGCATGTTGGGTTGTTAGATTTAGTTTCCACCCTCCTTATGATGTTTTGAATCTTATTTGAGGATGAATGATTCCAAGGGGAGATAATGTAATATCTCAGATTCGAAAAGGGCGAAATTTCCATTTTTCAAAAAAGTCTGGTGCCATCCTACGGAGGCCAACCACGGCTCGTGGACAGAACCACGGACCATAGGTATGGTCCGTGGATTGGCCAACAAAAATCTGCTAAGGAAGTTGGAATCACAGACTGGACCAACAGACCGTCGTTGGGTCCATGGTCCGTGGATGAGGTCCGTTGATCAGGGCCTCAAAATACAGCTTCTGACGCCAGACAACAGACTAATAGGACGGACCGTCGGTCAAACCACGGTTCGTCGGTCAGGCCATCGTTTGGGATCGACAATTATTTCATAGGGAAAGTTGGGTCTTTTCCTAATTATTTTATCCTAGTACTATCTCATTTTACCCTTTACTAAAACCCCTATACAAGTGTATTAACTCTAGAATTTCCCAATTGAAAATCATTCTCTCAAATTTGCAAAAGAAGAACAAGTCTTCCTCCCTAATATTTCTCTCTCTTGAAAACTTGAAGAAGAAGTGTCCAAGCTAGGGTTTGCAAGTCAATTCTCCAATTCCTCCATTGAAGGTAAGCAATTGGCATTGAGGTATGGTAGTTTTCATTCATGGATTCCTTCCATTCACGGAGTTCCCAAATTCTCCTATATTCGAAGAAAGAATTCCCCAATTGAGTTAGGATTTTCTTCTATGTTATGGGTTCTCCTAATTGTTGATCTAATTGATTGATTTATGATCTATGATGCATGAATTAAGTTAATCTCATGATTTTATGATGATCCCCCATGAACCCATGTAATTCCCATGTTTTCCAAGTTATGATCATATAATGTGGGTTTTGGACTATGAAAGATGGTTATATGAAATAAAGCATGAATGGATAGAATTATATGAATTTATGACTAATTTCTATGAACCCATGTCTAACCCATGATTTCTAGATGTTAATGATTGAAAGTGGGTTTTGAACCTTGAAAGGTGAATTATGTAATTATGCATGTTCTTATGAAGTTTATGTAAATGTTTTAAGGATGCTTTGAGATTAAAGTATCAATGATGTTGTTGTTGTTGTGTTGTTGAAAGGATTTCTCATATACACATGCAAGCATGATTGTGAAAGGATTTCTCATATAATAAGGGTTCTTAGGGTTCAAAGGTCTTCTCACCTAAAAGGAACCAATAAGTAAGAAGCCATGTTAATGTTGAAGCAAGAGGCAATTACCCATGCTCTCTAAGTAACTGAAAAGAGCCGATTACCCATGTCATACGATATAAAGACAAGAGGCGATTACACATGTCACATGATGTAAGGACAAGAGGCGATTACCCATGTTCCTTCATAAGCTAAGATGAATAGGATTAAGAACGATTACGTGTAAGTTAATATTAGTACCTAGTGGACAAGTGGTGATTACCCGTGTCCCATAAACTATGTGCCAACATAGGATTGTCTAGATAGACATTAGCTAGTGGATCTTCAATAGATAGAAGTTCATGGTCGTTACCTTGGCAAGTAGGAAACCTCTTTTCGGTGTGGGGTTGACACCGGATTCTATGTTGCTAGCTCACATGGTCTTATATGTCGGTTAAGGATACTTCCCACAAACAAGTAAAATTATGATGAACCATGGTTACTTCAAGAAGTATCGTAAGTATGTTACAAGATAATGTTCACTTGCATTGATCATGGTTTCTGACTTATGTTTTCTAACACTCAAGATTTATGTTTTAGCTTGATCATTTCATGCTCATGAAAATGTCCTATTTTTGCATGATTTAACAGTTTATATGCATGGATATCATACTTGGTACATGTTTATACTAACGCATACTCTTGCCTATATTTCCCCAAAATATAGGGTCCGACAGTAAGGGCTCTCAGTTTCATGGCTAGAGGTTGATTTGAGAGATTCCGACTTTAGTGAGTCCTCATGCTTCGAGGATGGATCTTTCTTATTTTCAGTTTTGGACATGATGGATGGGCTAGGCCCAATTTCATTCTTATGTACTAGATGGCTAATGAGACAAGTGTTTAGACTTCCGCTTTACTTTTATAAAATGATTTGGACTTGAAATGTTCTTCTTTATCTCTTTTGTTCGGTTTCTTATGTTATGAATGCTAAGTGGCTTGTACGGAGCCTCTCGGGGTCTTATACGTCATGTTACGCCAAGGGGATACCTTCGGTCGTGACAAAAGTTTTGCTGAGCTCAACTCAGGTACCCAACTCAATCTAAATAGACCTCCAAAAGTGAAAAGTGTACTGAGTGCCATGATATGAGATGATAGTGACAAGCACCCCATGCAAATAGACAATCTCTCTAAGGTGTATCTTAGCCAATCTCTCCAAATTGTATGTAGTCTGAAGTGGTAAAAAGTGAGGTCACTTGGTCAATCAATCTATGATGACCCAAATAGAATCAAAACCTCGGAAAGTACGTGGCAAGCCTACCACAAAGCCATGGCTATACACTCTTCTTTCCCCTCTAGAATGTGTAGTTTTTTAGTCAATCCATCTGATCTCTAGTGCTCGTACTTCACCTACTGACAATTCAAACTCCTAGCCATGAACATTGTGATGTCCCTCTTCATACCACATTACCAATAATGCTGCCTTAGATCATGATGCATCTTTGTAGCACCAAGATCAATGGAATAGCTGGCACAATGGGACTCCGAAAGAATTATCCCAACTAACTCACCAACTCTAAGAAAAAATATACCACCCTCAATCCTCAAATTCCCTCTTGATCTAAGGCCGCCTTCCTAGCCTCGTAGCTAAGAAAATTGTCCTGAATAACTCTCAATTATAGATCCTCAAATTGTTATGCCCGAATCTGCTCCATCAAGGAAGCTCTAGCATCCACATAAGGGAGTACTCTGTATGACGCAGAAATATCAAGTCTAACCATCCAATTAGCTATAGACTAAATTTCCGAATCCATAGGTCATCATATTATACTAAAAGTGAGAAGCCACAAAGTTAAAAGTTGAAATACCATTTTACCCCTACACCAAATTAAAATATAATAAAATATATACTTAATTAATTAAAAAAATAATAATCATTTATTATAAAGTAAATCCCTCCTATTAAATATAATAATTTGTATGTTTTAATGTTAGCTTACTACTTAATTGAAAGAATTTTTAATCTTCTTATACATGTAGTTTTTTTATCTTCTTTATAAATTTTATCTTATTCTATTTACTAATCGTTGCCTTTTCACTTTTCAGCTTATCTCCTTTTATTAATTATTTATATTACATTATTATTATAATTATACATTTTAAAAGTGAGGAGATATTAAGTCAAAACATAAAAAATAAAAATAATCATAAGAAAGTATTACATTTATTCTTAAAGAAAATCAACTAAGCCTTTTCCACTTCTCTTAGTTTATTTAAATAACTTAATATAGTAGTATTTGACCTTATGAAAACGTGTTATCTCTTTGAATCCAAATCAAGTTCACTTAAGTAATTATTATTTCATTCCTCAAAAAAGTCAAAGAGTTGTATTTGAAGTATGTAATTTAAATAGATACATGTACGTGTTTCATCTTCAAAATTAATTTAGGTTCTGATTTAATATTTGTCTTTAATTTGTTGTAACTCTTGACCTTTCAATTTTGTAAGTGAATCTTCATATTCTAAAGCTATATTTTTTCCTATAAATACATATCTTTCAATAGTATTTTCATAGAAAGATTTATATGTGATACAATTTTTGTATGTGGAAGACTAGAGAAGCTTTAATCAAGTGAAGAAAATTTCAAGACAAGAGGCTTTGTGTAAAAATTATAAGGCATAATGTGAATATAGGGATGAATCATACTTCAATTACTAGAATAACAGAGCTTGATGTATTTATTTTTTACTTATTTGCTGAGATTAGAACTATGATAAGACCCCTCCATTTATGTAGTTGAATGTCACTTTCGTTAACTTGTCTTCCATGATTTTTAACTCTTCTTTTATGGTCAAAGGTTGAATGTTTATTATTATAGCTTTGTTTCAATTTGCATTATCAATTAAAAGAGATTGTCTTAGAATTTGTCTATTTTCCTTGGTAGCCTTATGTTAAGCTTGCTCCTGTGATATTTTTTTTCTTTGTATTTGTAATTTCATTTTAAGAATGTATATGATTGAAGGGTGTATTTTTTCTATAAAAAATAAAACAAATAGAATCATCATAATAGTCTATAAGGCATGTAAAAACAGACAATTAACACCTACAAGATATTCTAATTTCAAATTATTAATATTACATTTTTTCACCTTCAATTTTAAATATTTTTAATGAATTATTCTTATATGTGCTTGTGGATAAAATCTATATTTTTTAAGACAATTTTTATTAAAATTATCATGAGATCCAAATCCCAAAGTAAAAAAAAAATTCTACACCAAAATGCTTAAGAAGTTAGAAGATCTTTTAACCTCCAACCAAATATTGCTCCTATTATATTTTTAACAAAAAAAAGTAAAATATATTTTAACAAACTTTTAATTCTAAAAAATATAAATATTGTCATTTTGTCTCACCACTAATTTAAATCTGATTTATTTAATTAAATATTAATATTTTCATTATATAATGAAAAAATTAAAATACCAACTGTTGTACTTTAATTCTTTAGTTATTTCCTTCTAATTTTTGAATTACTTAATTGCATTAGTAATGAGAAGGAGAATTTCATCTTCTACTAATTAATGTTAAAACGTTTTATCTTCTTGAAATGTGTAACTATTAATTTAATTTCATCATTTTAACTCTATTCTATGAGACAAGAAAGACATTTTAAGAAAGTTAATCATAAGGTAGTGTGCCTCTATATTTGTTTTTGCTACTTTATTTTGGCTTTTAAAACAACTATAAAATATATATATCGAAATTATAATAAGGGGAGGACTAAATGCAAAAGAGTTTCTTCTTATGAGTTAACTATACACTATAAATATTTTCATTTTACTTTTCATATTTTTGTTGTAACTCAAATACAAATTTAAAAGAAATTATGTAATTTTTAATAATTCATATTCATCGTTATGGAGTATACAACGCACGTGCCCCGATACTAGTATCTTTATAACTACGAAAGCAAAACTCCCTATACGCACTGCCTTCCAACGGAAGGCATCTACTACCACATTTGGCCTTTCCTGGGTGATAAAGGATAAAAGTCATATTCCTTTAGTAGTTCCAACCACTTGTGTTGTCTCAAATTATTGTCCCTCTGGATGAAGATATACTGAAGGTTACACACCATTCATCAACTCCATAAACGTTGCTGGGTCATTAGTCAACCCAAAATACATGACTAAGAACTCATAGTGGTTGTACCGAGTCCCAAAAGGCAATCTTAGGGATGTCCATCGCCCTAATCTTCAATTGGTGGTAGCCCAAAATCAAGTCTATCTGAGAGAATACCTCTACACCCTGAAGCAGGTGATAACACTCAAATTACCCTCAAAATAAATATGAAGAGTAAGCAGCTGTGATCAATAAAAATACCCTACTAATAGTCGGGGTCGAATCCCACAGGGAATGGTATATTGATAAGAATTCAACTAGGAATTTAGGAATGTGGATCTATTCATAGTAGCATGTTAAGACAAATGGGTGGATGATTCCACCAAATTTACAAAAAAAGAGTTTATAGTATCAAACCATAATTAAACTAAAATTCAAGTAATTAACAAGTAATCTAGGGGTGTGAGGATTTGAATCGATGTCACATAAGGGTAATTGTGTTGCTCAATAGTGCTAAAAAATCATGGATAGGTTGGGTCATCTTCAATGACACAAATATTCTTTTGATCTCATAGTACCAATTCATAGAATCTTCGTTTGGTCTCATCTATGTGAATAACAAATCAACCCATTACCTTATGGAATATCTCTTTTGAATAGATTTGGGAAAATAAATGTGAACCATAATCTCTCTTTCAAGCAAGCCATAGAAATCAAACCTAAATTTCATGCATTAAACTAATTACCCACTCCAATTGATCTCTTTCGAGCATCAATAGAAGAACAAGAATAGGATTAAAATTGCAACCTTAATCCATGAATTAACCCCATGCTAATTAACCTTAATTCATTAATGAACAACAATAAAATAGAGCAAAACACAATACCAACTAAATTAAATCAACACCCAACCCCATGATTACACCCCTAGAATTGGGGTTTTAACCACTCATCACAAAAAGTAATTAGATTATAACTATCATGATGGCAGCCATGGATGTAATTAAATTAAGCAATTATAATCGACACCCACTTTGATTTCAACTTTCAATTATCAATTTCAAGAGTGAAATTATAACCCCAAAATTATAGATGTTTTTCACAAGGTAAAAAGTATCATACAAAAGAATCTCAAAAAACTCTCTAAAACCAATAGAACTCTAGAAAAAACTACACCTTCTATTTTTTTGTTCCTTTGGGCTATTTATAGTATCCTAAAATTTGTCCAAAATTCACTGCGTGACCAACTCGGCAACAATATTCGGGCTCGCCAAATAGACTTGGTGAATCACCGTCTGTTTCTTGGATCCCCTTTTTTTTTCAGGGTTCAAGTGTTTGAACCTCAGTCGGCAAACTTGTTTGACTCTGCCTTTTTCATTTGGCGAATCACCGATTACAACCTTTGTTTACCTTTTAAGCCTTAATTTTTCATCCAAGTTCTTTAACCTTCGGCGATGGTCAACTTGTTCTCCCTTCAACTTTGGTGAGTCACCATTTAACTTTTAGTTCGTTGACCAGCCTCGAATATCTTCAATTTTGAGCACTGTCATATTCAGTGAGGTTAGGACATTTGGGCGATGCCCTTTTAGTTAAGCAACTGGTAGTATCAAATTTATACTTCTTTCAATGTTATAGCCTTTATTTCATGCATTCATTCTTGCCATGTACTTTAGCTTTCATAACTGCAAATCCTCAAAATGTTATCAGAATAGGACATAATTAGGCATTAAGGACACTAGTTGTCGAATTAAAAAGGCCTCAAATGAGTGGATATCTACAACTCATCAACACTCCAACTTAAACTTTTGCTTGTCCTCATGTAAATCAAAAATACAATTAGCTCAACAAGGGTGTCTACAATTGTTGTCTATGAGAGCTAACATGCAAGTGCCACTATAAGACAACTCTCACCCAAATGCAACAGTCAATCATGATAGAAAAAGCTTCAAATCATGACCAGCCGATATCAATCCAAGCTAAATCTCACTATAACTTCATTTCTAGTGTCAAACCATGCTTCAACAAATGCATTCAAGTGCCCCCACATCAAGAACGATTCCATGCTCTCACAAAAAGAAGAAGAAGTTAGGAATCAATATAACTCTCACTCTCTAGAAGGGAAATATATGCAAGCTTTATCCCATAGGTTTGCCCATAGTTTCCGACCATCATAAAACCTAGTTCATGCAAGATCTCCAAGGTCTTTTAGGGTTGTAAAGAGGCCGAGGGTAAAGGATTGTTCAATTTGGCTCAGGGATTTCATCTTTTCAAAGCATTGTTGCATTTATCTTCACCACTTCTCAACTTATTTCCATTCTTTTAACTTGGAGACTCAAACTTCAATTTTTCATTCAATTTATTAGTTACCCCTTTATTTCCTAAAACTTTCATTTTCATTTCAACTTTTAAACTTTTTCTCATCCCAAACATTTTTTCAATAAGGAGGGGTTCCTTGTTTTTGTAACATACGTCAAAGTTGAGTCTCACTTTTTCTTCTTTTCCTTCCACTTTGCTTTCTTTCCTCCTTCCTTAAACAACCCCAACTTAGGCTTATGGCCTAAGTTGGCTATTCAAACAAACTAATGCTTAAAAGAGGATTTATGGGTAAAAAGTTAGGGACAATTAAACTCAAGAGGTTTCAACAAGGTTGTCAACAAACGGTTTAGGCTAAAATGGTGCCAAGATGGTTACACATCCTCACACAGTAGTCACAAAAGGTTTGAACATTTGGGTTTCCTTTGAAAAGTAGTGCCCAAGATCATTTCTTGCATTCACCAAAGCTAGACAATCAGACTAACAAAAGATTTCTAGGATTCAACAAGCATGATTTCAAGTAAAACCTCACTACACAAGTCACTTCAAGCATAATCATTTAACAAAGGCCGACAAGATCAAAAGCTTACATGCGATGTTCAATGCAAGGATCACATAAAATGCAGCTGGTCAACACAACAATCAAAGCGATCATTCAAAAGTGCAGCCACACAAATTTCTTCTTGCAATCATTACTAAAAACACGTTTCTCATCATAAGTACTATCCAACACAATTGATCTTCGAACATTAATAAAAAAACTCAAGCATTTCAAAAACTTCCTTTATTTTGGAAAAATAATTATGCGAGAAAAAATGAGCTAAACCATCAACTATCATAATAAAAACATAATTACAAAAATTCTACAAATGTCTCAAACTTAAACTAAAAACAACAAAATACAATTAAAAAGGAGAATATTGGCACAAGTGCCCTGACCCCTCCAAAATAAAGTAAGCACTGTCCTTAATGTGATGGAAAGTAAAAAGGGGAGGAGTGTGATATCAAAGTTCCCTTAAAAGTGTATGCCTGTGAAGTGCTCACATCTAGAGTATCGGAGGGGACGACATCATCCGGGGCATCAGTGTCTAGCACATCTGTAGAAGTAATAGTAGGGTCTTAAGACACCCTACTAGTACTAACTATAGAGGTCTACATACGAGATCTCTCCATCATAGCCAACACAATCAACTCCTCAATATTCTGTAGCTCCATCAAAGTCTCATCAATCCGCTGCTCAATCCTCCCTCTGTAACTCCTCCTCATCCTCTACATCAATCTCAATATCAACTCACTCACCATCATCAACATCATCAACATCATCAATATCAACACCAGGCTGCTTAGCCCTTGGCTAGAAGGTAGGCACAAACTCGGGAATATCAGGTAAGAGAACCTCACCTCAAAGCATAAAAATGTCGGTGCACCTCATTTGTCAAAAATCAACCCATAGAGTTTCAATTTTTCATCCCTCATAGCAGTGAAATCAACTAAGCTACACATAATCTACACCCTAGCCTCCATCAAAGTTTTGAGGTTATCTAACCTCTCGCCAAACTATGGGCAAAATATTCTGAAACTGCACCATCTAGACTATAAGCAGGTGCAATACTTCCTCAATAGCCTTCTCAACAATTTTGGGCATCTCACTTTCTACCCTAGATGCTCTCGTATATGTAGATCAGGGAAGGTTTGCCCATTTGGTATCATGGTGTGGTTCAAGGGGATCGAGAAATAGAAGCAGGTGCAACCACTATAAAGGTAGAATGCACAAAATAAGGTTAAGGGGTACCTCATGGATACATATATGGAGTAGGCTAAGCAGTATTAGCCTCCAGGCTAGTGGGGTGTACAAGAGAGATATTGTCTGGTGGTGGCGACTTCCTCTAAGCCACATCATCCCTCGAATAATCCTTGTCGATCCTGCAAATGTCATTGGAGGACGTAGGGATAATCCTTACATCTTTCCTGTCCCTAAAAGAAGCTCCCGCAGCCTAACACAACTGTGTGATCAAGACTAGGAAGGGGAAATAAGGGTGCCCCTGATGAGCTTGCATCAACATATCATCAACAATAATGGACCCCACACTTATTTTCTCCTGGTAAATAATTATACCCATGATAATGCTCAACTACACTTAATCCAATTCTATGTGTAGGTGGTCTCTAACAAGTATAAACCCAACTAATAGTTGGGGTCGATCCAACAGGGAGTGATACGGTAAAGAATTCAATTTAGAACTAAAAGCGTGTCCTAATTATTTGTAAAAGTAAAGGTTTCATAACATGAAAACAAATCACTAGGTTTCAACGATTAATATCAAATGCCGCGAATTAGTAACAAATTTATGAAAAATATTACTTAACACGGGAAGTAGACATTTAGAGATCGGACCTGAGGAATGTGATCAGTCGAATGCTAATTTCGCGTAATGGGTAGTTACTAGTTGCTTAAAATTGTTGAATATCAATAGGTAGGCTAGGTTTTGGATACAATAGCCATCTCACAATCAACTATTGCATTTCAAGTGAGTTCTCTCGAACCTCAACAAGCTTAACACTACCAAACAACCCAATTCCTTAATTAACCCACTCTTTCAAGCTGGGTTTATAAAGACGCAATCAAACCCACTTTCTCAAGCTAGATTTTAAAGACGCAACCAATACCACTATCAATCAATCATTCTACTCTATTACCTCTTTCTCAAGAAAGAATATAGAGGTAAACTAGAATTGAATTTGCAACTTCCTCATTTAAAACATGAACAAATGATTGAACCCACTTCGAAACAACATTAATATAAATAATTAATAAGACTCATTAGCTAATTAATGCATTCGACTACATGATCACACCCCTAAGGTAAGGGGTCTTAGCTAAGCAAAGTTAAAACCAATAAATCGTTACCAACAAAGTTTTCCATCTGATTTGCTAACGATCTGTAATCACCAAATGTTGAAATCGAAGCTAAAATATTACAATCTATAAATCTAAATCCCAAACTCTACTAAAAATGTTAAACAATGTTCAAAAGTGTAAAGATTCTCGAAAACCCAAAAGTAAACAGTGTGTGAACTCCTTTTCTTCTTTCAAAAATTGTATTTATATGTTTTCAAAATTTCAACACTGAGTCAACTTAGTGAAGTAAGTCGGGATCGCTGACCCATTCGGCGATATGCCGCGTTGCTCTTCTTCTCACCTTTTGGCTTGGCTGTCCATCAAATTGTTCTTGAACTTTTGGCGAGCTTGATCTCTATCGGCGACCCATTCGGCACGTCGTTGAATCACCATTTTGCTCGCAAAGTTTGTTTGGTCCATGCGCTACTTTGTTGGAATTATAGGCTAGCAGGAAGGCCCACTCGGTGAGTCGTCGAATGGATTTTGTGAGCTCTGACTTCTCTTTTCTTCATCTTTTACAACTTTTTTGCTCCTTTTTGCATTGTAATGTCCTTGCCTCACTCTTAAACCTTATTGTTGCATATAAACATATTATCATCAATTATTACTGAAAAATAGGCAATGAGGACACTAAATCATTGAATAATAAGCCCTAAATGAGTCAAAATTCCCTACTCATCAACACCCCCAACTTAAACTTTTGCTTGTCCTCAAATAAAACACATGATCAATCGGACCAACATGAATTTCTACAAATAATTCTACTTAAGACTCAAAATGAATGCACACAAGGTTTAATCCACACATGAAATGTTCAATTGTGCACTAAAAGTTTCAAACTATGACTAGCCAGCATCAAATAGAGTTGAAGCTCACAATGCTTACTTCAAATGCAAGTTCATGCTCAATAAGAGTTTTCAAATGTCCTCACATCAAGAATGATTCCATGCTCCCACAAAGCCAACCAAGATCAATTTAAGGAACCAAAATCAATTCTCACGCTCTCAATGAGAAACACATGCACAATTTTACCCATAGGCTGGTCCCTATTTTCCAACCAACACATAATTTGTCACATGCAAGATCAAAAAAGTTTTTCAAGTATTGAGAAACAATCAAAGACCATATGATAGGGAGACAACTAATCCATGCCTAAAACCATGTTGAAATCCACCATATCTATCATAATCAGTTCTATCCAAGTATCACACCCAAAATGGTCACCACACAAGCTCTATATACCTTATCCACTACTAAGGAATCATCTACAGGGGTAGCTGATGAGTTTGAGATTTCAACTCATTTAGAGTTTTATTTTCATAGTTTTATTGTCCTCAATGCCTAATTTATGCTCTAAACTAATGTTAAAGTGTTGATTTGCAGCAATGAAGTTAAAGAAGCAAGGTGAGGACATTACCGGGCAAAAATGAGTGAAAAAAGCTTAAGAAGTTGAAGAAAGGCAATCCTGGTGATTGCCAAGATCACTCGGCGAACAGCCGATTGGTCCCTCAGCTCACCGAATGTTCCAGTGTGCCAGCCCTGGGGAAAATCCAACTTGGCGATTGAATGGACAGTCGGCGAACCACCGAATAAATCAACGACTCAGCTCCTGATCACCCAAAGTTACAAAAGCCTGAAGTCAAAGAGGCTAGGAAAGACGGCGATGGAGAGTGATACTTGGCGCATCGTCGACCTGCTCAGTGATGCTCGACTTACTCCACCAATCAGTCCACAAGCTGAAAATTCTGAAGAGTATAAATGCATAATTTCAAAAGGGAGAAAGGGAGTTTCGAAATTCTAGAGTCTAAACGAGTGTTCTGAGAGTTTTTACCTTGCATTTTGAATCCTAACACTATTTTTTGAGTTTTGAGTAGAGATTTCGAGTTAGTTTTAATGTTAGTTGATTTGAATCATTGTAAAGACTTGGAAATCATTACCCAGTTGATGGATAACATAATTGGTAATTGTTTCTTCCTTTTTATGATATGTGGCTAAAACCCCCATTCTTGGGGGTGTGATCATGTGATTATTTGTTCTAATTAGCTTATGAGTATTGTTGTTTACTGATTTAAATGCTGATTTGAAGTGGGTTTGATTGATAGCTGTGTATTAACCCATGAATTTTAGTTACAAATGCAATTCTAACTTAGTTTTGTGGGCTTGCTTGAGAAAGAGGTTTTAGAATTAAGGTTATTGATTGATGATTGTAGTGACTGGGTATTTGTTGATGCAACTCGAGAAAGTGAATCTAAACTCGATCCAACCAATCTAGCTTGAGAGAGTAGATTAATTAAGGTATTGGGCTGTTTATAGTATTTTGCTTGTCGAGGTTCGAGAGAACTCGCTTGAATCGTAATAGTTGTTCGAGAGAAAGCTATTGCATCTATAGTCTAGCCTACCCACTTAAGATTCAGAAATTGTTTGTCAACTATAATTACCCATATAGCGAAATTTGCCTTTAATCGATCATATCCCTAAGAATCCCTCTCTACATTTCTACTCCCCTGTTTTCGTAGTTGTAGAAGCTGTTACTTGACAAACCTAATCCCCCCATCTTACACTTGTTGTCAAACCCCTTTGATTTATTTTGTTTTGTTTCGATAATTTCTATTCCTACAATTGATTAGAACACGTTTATAACTTCATAACTATATTCTCTACCGTATCACTTCCTGTGTGATCGACCCCAACTCTTTGTTGGGTTTATTGTAGATTGTGACCGCCTACACCTAGAATTGGATGAGGTGTAGTTGAGCGTTTATCAAAAATGGCACCACTGCGGGGCCACAGAGTCAAAACTTCCTCCAAAAAGGGGAAAGGGCGAGGACAAGGATCCCGTAGTGCCACCACCTATGGAGGCAACTCCGACAGCGAGGACATTTATTCCACATTCCTCACTCCCTCTGAAAGTGAGGGCCATTCTGGGGACAGTTCTTCGGTCTGTGTTTCTCAGCTGGAGGACGATCAACTTCTTTAGGCTAGGAGAGATAAGCTACATTCTAAGGCCATACATGATCCAACTTGGATCCCGGTGCCTCCTACTCCTCCTCCACCTCCAGCACTGATAGTACAGCAGGCTCCTCCACCAGCATAGGCTCCTCCGCCCCGGTCACTAAACATATTAAAGCCCGAGGGTTTGAGGACCATCCTTGAAGAAAAGCAGTTGTCTACATATCGAGTTGTAGACCAGTACCCGGAGGTGTGGAAAACCATAAAAGTTCCACAAGTTTGAGCTCTTCACATAGACCCGAGGCCCATACATTCATACTTGGATCTGGGAGTTCTACTCGACTTATGGGGAGCTGGTGCCAAAGAGAAAGAAAAAGTCCAATGCATTTAAGCCAGTTGTTCACGTGGTAGTGTGAGGTAAGAAGGTCAAATGCAGCATCACGGATATTAATGAGGTGCTCAGGTATTTAGTAAATGTGATTCACGTCTTGGCGGATCAGATCCAGAAGAAGACCCTCGAAGATTTAAAGGGTTGGTTGGCACCTTTAACTTCCGATGCTACTCCATGGTGGATCGAAGCTGGGGCTCCCATTGAGAAGAAGGAGTTGAATGTGGCTGCTAGGTACTGGTTTGGATTCATCAGCAGCACACTGATGCCGTCCCAGAATGAGTCAATACTTAGGCATTAGAAAGCTGCTTTGTTGGGCTTCATTATGGACAGAGATCACCTCTATCTAGGTTTGATTATACAACAGGAGATGGCCATGAGGGACAAGCAGACTCAGACCTCTCTTCCCTTTCTCCTGTTAATTACTGAGCTGTGCAGGTGGACCAATGTTTCGGTGGTTGTAAAGATGGATGTGGAAGTGACTACCACTTCCTATACTGATATCCGACGGATAGAGGCTGAGTATATGAAGGATGAGGCAGATCGGAGGAGAGCTGAACCAACAGATATGTCCACGGGAGTTGATGGTGAGATGTTGCCGACAGAGGAAATACTTCCCCTGCAGGATAATGAGCTTACAGGTACCCCTGCTACCTCTACTTCTGTACCTTCTGGCCCTACCACTGCTCCCCCTCCTACCACTGCCGCTGCTGCAGCTTCTGCTTCCCGAACCCCTATCACCAGGCCATGCTATAAAAGATGGGCCATATGGCTCAGTCTTCTTATGTGTGTGCCTCCCTGGTGGAGGCCGATGTGCCTGGGTTGATTAACGGTCGATTTCTGTTGCCTTGGGACTGATTAGGCCTGAGATGAGAGAGCAGAAGGGGTTGATAGACACCCACAGATTTATACTAGATGCATGTTTTTGATGTTGTGACGGCCTTGGAGGCCGATATTGTTGGGCTGAGGAAGGATGTGGATGAGCTGAAGTCCACTGACCTATCTATGCTGTTCAGTACGGTAGAGATCCCCGAGGTCCCAAGTACATATGTCCCGGCCAGTTCCGAAATTCCTCCGGCTCACAATGCTTGCTTCAAATGCAAGTTCAATCTCAACAAAAGCATTCAAATGCCCTCACACCAAAAATGATTCCATTTTCACACAAGATTCATCAACAATTTATAATATCGGAATCGAAAACAACTCTCACACTCCCAAAGATAAACACATGCAGGACTCTACCCATAGGCTTGCACTTATTTTCCAATCAACATTATTTTCAGCTTGCTCAAGATAACAAAGGTCTTTCAAGGTTTTTAATGAGGCTGAGTGTAAAGGTATGATCATTTCGGTTTAGTGACTTCTACCTTCATGAAGTATGGCCTGTAATTTACTTTTTCTCCTTCTCTTTCAAACTATATGATGTTCAGAATCCACCCTATTATTCATTTAAGCATGACTCATTGGATACTCCATTTCTTTTGCTCCTTTCACAAGCTTTATTTCCCAACTATTCTCTTCTTTTTTTTAATCTTTTTCCATTTTCACCTTTTTCTGTTCTTTCTCTTCTTCTTTTTTTAACATGGAGGGGTTCCATGTTTTTCAAAACAATCCATCAAGGGAGATTTTTCACACTACTTGACTTTCCTCCTTTTTCACAACACCCCCAACTTAGGCTTTTGGACTAAGTTGGCTATTCAAACGATCCAATACTTCATGAAGTTTATAGGTGATTGGACAAAGAGGTCAAAGTTGTTCAAGTTTCTTCGAAAAAAATGGATAGGGTCAAATGGTGCCAAGCTACGTTCACACTCTCACAAGGTGGTCACAAAGAGGTATAATATAAGTTTTTTGTTCACTCTTCACAAATTTATCAAGCATGCATTTCAAGAAAACCTTACCACACATGTCTTTTGACACAATCATCAAACAAGACTCTACAATTTTCAGCTAGCGTGCAATGATCATCAAAAGAGATCAACCCAAAAACCGGCTAGTCACAACGAGATGCTAGGAGTCCACATATGACCTATGTAACTCAATTTGCATCATCGGAGCCATACACTCATATCATTCTATCGAGAACACTATTCAATTCATCAGTATTGATCGCAACCGACACTCAAAATTGCAAGAGAACAGCCACAATCAAACACATCAAGAGGTGGCAATTTTTAAAATCGGTTCAAAACCAGTTGCAATTCAAAACAAAGAACAAGCACAATTGATCAAAACTGCATAACAATAAAAACACAAAAGGATCCAACATTCACAAAACACAAACGGTAAATATCCACAAAACAAACCAAAAGAGGTAGGTATGGAAATACCTCAACCCGCCAAACTAGTCTAGGACTTGTCGTCAAATGCAAAGAAATAACTAGACAGTCTAAAAATAGTATAAATGGAGTAAAAAGGGTCATCCTGCCAGGCTAAGCCTGGGGTGAGCTCTGCATGTCTATGACTCCATCTCTCTGGGAAACAGTACCCGGTACAATAGCATCCTTGGCTCCACTGGAGCCTACCATCGAAGTATCTCTCAGTGATTCCTGCACAACTGTCTCAACCATGGCTCTCTCAGGATCAACCAATTCATCATACATAGCTGCATATCTAACACCGAGCTCCTCCTCATCAGTCTCAGCCTCTGACTCAACAACTGCATCCTCTCTAACAATATCTCCAATCATAGTAGCCGGAGGAATCTCTGAACTCGTAGGAACATCTGCAATTAAGATCTCGCGAATCTCAACTGTGCCTAACAACATCGACAAATCTATGGAGTTTAGCTCATCCAAATCCTTTCGGAGCCCAACAACATCAGCCTTCATGTCCGTCATAGAAGCATCTTAACCCTGACCCTGCTCATAAGCCTCTACCCTTACTGTAATGTCATCCAATGCAAGCATGTGGCCATCAATCAACTCCCTATGCTCTCTCATCTCAGCCCTAATCGGGGCCAAGGTGGCATCAATTGCCCACACTATCAGCCCAGGCACAACGGCCTCCACCCGGGAGGGCCCACACATCAGCGGAATGAGCCAGATGGCCCATCTTGTACAACATAGCCTCGGTGATAAAGGTCGGGAGGTGGCAGCAGCAGCATAAGAAGTGGGAGGGGGTGTAGCAGATGAACTAGGAGGTGCAAAAGTAGCAGGTCCAAATGTACTTGTAGGCTCATTTGCCTGAGGAGGAAGTACTGCCTCAGTCGGCAACATATCAACATCAACTACCGGGGATGTATCCACTGGTGCAGCTCTTCTCCTATCGGCCACATCCCTCATGTACTCATCCTCGATACGTCGGATGTCAGTAAAGGAGGTGGGGGTCACCTCCACATTCATCTTCTCATTCATAGGAACATGGGCCCACCTACACAACTCAGTGATCAGCACCAAAAAAGGAAGAGAGGTCTGACTCTGCTTGGTGTTCATGGCCATCTCTTGCTCAATGAACAGACCCAAGTTCAGTCTCTGTCGATCCATAATAGAACCTAGACACGCAGCCTTCGAATTTCGGAGGATCGACTCATTCTGCGAAAGTATAATGGTGCTGCTAATAAACCTGTACCAGTATCTGGCAACCACGTTTAGGTCCTTCTTCTCAATCAGTGCACCGGCCTCGATCCACCTCGGTGTCACATCAGAAACTAGGGGTGCCATCCAACCCTTTAGATCATCTAGGGTCTTCTTCTAGACGATGTCAATATAGTAATGCATGAAGTCCCTTGAGCACCCGAGTGCCTCGTTAATATCCGAGCTGCTACACTTCACCTTCTTCCCCCAAACTACTACAAAGTCAACTAGTTTAAAGCACTACCCTTTTTGTTACCCTTCGGCACCAACTCTCGGTATGCTGAGTAGAATTCCAGGACCCAAGTAGGAATGTATGGGCCTCAGGGCTTTGTGCAGATCTCAAATTTGTGGAACTTAATGGTGTTCCACACCTCACGGTACCAGTTTACCATACCCTACGTAGACAACCTATTTTCTTCTAAAATGGTCCTCAAACCCTCGCCCTTTAGTCTGTTGAGTGACCGGGGTGGAGGATCCTAAACTGGTGGAGCGTGCACTACTGCCTGGGCTGGAGCTGGAGGAGGAGGCGGTGTAGGAGGCACCAGGATCCTAGATGGATCATTCATCGACTTGAAGCGTAGCTTCGCTCTCCTAGCCTGTAGGAGCTGGTATGTTTTTGGCTCAGAGACAGAGGTCGGAGAACTATCCCCCAAGTAATCCTGACTAACATATGTGGTGAGGCGAGTGGCATAAATGCCCTTGCTGTCGGAGTTCCCCTCCGTAGGTGTGGGTTGTACAAGGCCTTTTCCATTGCCTTTTCCCCCATTTGGAGGACGTTTAGATACCGTGGCCTGGGAGAATGTACCCTCCTCATTAATTACTATCCCTCTAGCCCACTTTCGGGAGGTTGATTCCTTCCTGCGACCTTAGGTCTAGCCATCTCTGCAAAGCAAAACCACACACGTTAGATGCAATTACAAAAAAGTCAAAGTTTGAAAACTTCACAGAAAGACTCGCCGAACCATTCACCAAGTTGCCGAACACCTTTGTCGAAAAAATTCAGGCTCGCCGAAAGTTCCAGACTAACAAGTTTCAAAAGTAAGCACATGTCGGCGATGTCCAGGGCCATTCTCTGAATCACTGACACCATTCGGTGAACTAGAAGTAGCTCGTCGAATGTTACACAACACTTTCAGGGATTTGGGGCGCAAAAGGGCCATCAGAAGAGACTTTCAGCGAGTCGCTGAGTAAACCCGGCGAGCTCAGGCATATCACCGAAAATTACAAAACTTAAGTCAGTAAAATGGATAATTAAAAGGCAATCGAAGGATCTTTAAGTGAACCACCGAACCACTCGGCGAGCTCGACCTAGCTGGCCGAATAGTCCACCCTGCTAGATTTCTACCCCGACCTTCAAAATCTAACCCACAACCCACGAAAACAAAATTAAACTGTTGTTTTATGTAATTAGGCTCAGACCCATACTACCCATGCCCACGGGGTACTCAGATTTCCCCCGATTTGGCCAAAATCGGACAATTGACATATTTTTCCATTAAGAATGACGTCAACAACTCTATCATTGAGCAAAATCCGACAATCGCCACAATTAGGGGTTACTCAGACTTCACCCCCACTAGACCCACAACAAAGTAAACACAACCCAACAAATTTAACATGCTTAGACACGGGATTTCACAAATTAAGTTGATTAACATCGATTAAAACTAAATACGGGCAGACATAACTCCACACATTCAACAAATCAACAATTATGCACAGAGAACAACCACAATATAATGATCAAGCAGACGATTTCATCCAAATGTAAAAACAGGGTTTGAAAAACCAACCTTATATGCAGAGAATTTGTAAAGCTAGGCAAGCAACGAATCCAAAAATCCTCCCCAAGTTAATGATCTCAAACAAAAAGCAAGTAAAAAAGTATGAGAGTAAGAAAATATGCGGTTGTGAAAGTTTGGAAGTCGAAAAGTATGAAATGAACGAGATTTTTGAATTTAAAATGGTTTGGCTCTAAAGACTCTTCATTTCGCACGCCAGTCGGTGATCACGACTTACGTCACCCACCCACTCGACGATGCGTCGAGTAGCACTTTAGCTCGTCGAGTTTTACAGAACCTCTAGCAAGCTGGGTGGTTCAAACGGTAGTCCAAGTCGGGCTCGCCGACCTGTTTGGTGAGACACCGACTGGACTTTTGGCTCGCCTACTTGCCCATTTTCCCAAAATTCCAATTTTTTAACTTGCACATTCAACACCAGTTATTCAAACAGAAGCATTAAAACATAAAATCTTTGGGTGCCTCCCAAGAAGCGCTTTATTTAATGTCGTAGCAAGACGAAGATACCCATTTAAGATTCATTCTTGGTATTGGCCATGGTATCACTCGGTAGTCCCCCTTTTTGCCTTGGGTTCAAATGAGATGAGATTTGACCAATTTACGTTTCCAGTTATTTGATGGACACAGAGTGAGAGTTAACCGTCTGATTTAGTGTGGAGACACCCTCCTTCATTTCTTTAAGCAAATTGTCCGACCTTTCCACTTTATTGAGAATGCGTGCAAGTATATCCTCAGTGTGAAAGTTCTCCGGGTCAGCCTTTTGCTCTTTAGGCTTTTGGCGCTCATAGGGAGGAACATATCTATCTTTTTCACCATCACGCTCTTTCAAGTTAGTCCCACGATCACGCCATTCCATGTCACGGTCTCTCCCTCCATCATTGCACTCTCTATTCCAACCTTGGTTCCCACCCGACCTTGGATAGCTCGGACGGAAACCTCCTCCTTAATTTGCAAGGAAACTCACTTTCTCATTATATAGAGCATCAAAGTTTGCATCATCGGGGTTCACCCCATTAATACCAACAACATTAACAGCTTTAAACCCGCTACCCAACACATTTTTCGCCAAAATATCAAACTAGGTCATCATTTTTGCCATGTTTTGGTCTCTCTCTAGGTCTTTCTCTATCTGCTCTTTTGTCATCCTAAAGGTCAAAGGAGACACTTGATCCTCCCAAGTGTACCAGACCCTGTTTATCTTGGTCATACCATCAAGGAGATTTGATGCTATTTCAAAAGGTTTCTACATAATACCTCCTCAGACAAGTTGATCAGACATACCTTTGTTCACCGAGTGTAGACTCCGGTAGAAGTGTTGTAACAACACGTTGTTTGGAAGACCGTGATTTGGACATTGAAGTAATAATTTCTGGAATCTTAGCCACATCTCATTGATTGGCTCACCATCCAAGCGTTTGAACCCTTAGATATTATCTCTCAATGACATCATCCTCAAATGAGGAAAGAACCTTATGTAGAACGCCTCGGTCAGCTCATCCCAAGATGTAATTGAGTCCGCTGGTAGATCAGCTACCATTTGGTTGCGTCTCCCAACAAGGAGAAATGAAACAACCGGAGCCGGACTGACTCTTGTGATATGATTTTGAATGAGACTGGACCACATACGTCCATAAAGTTCTGAATATGATCATGGGGATCCTCATGAGCTAGCCCTTCGAAAATTCCTTTCATTTGCAAGAGTTGCAGCATCGTGAGCACAACATTCACCACAACCGGAGGCAACCGGATAACACCTACACCACCATGTTGAGTGTCATTGACATCGTTCATGTTACCGATGTCATCTTGGTTGCCAAGCTGGATACCATTACTTTTGTTCACACTCATCTTGTCACCTGTTCAGAAAAAGCCAATATAGAACACAAAACAAAGTAAGTTGATTCAACTACAACACAAGAAAATCATAATCCAAACTTCAATAGGAGAATTCTAAACACCACTCCCCGGCTGCGACGCCTTTTTGATAAACGCTCAACTACACGTCATCCAATACTAGGTGTAGGTGATCGTATTCTAGTATAAAACCCAACAAGGAGTTGGGGTCGAACCCGCAGAGAGCGGTACAAGATAGAATTCAATTACAAAGATATAAATGTGGTCTAATCGGTTGTAGGAATAGATATTATCAAAATCATTCAATTAAATCTAAGGGGTTGACAGCAAGTGTCAAATGGGGTGTAAAGTTTGTTAATTAACAACTACTAAGAACAGGGGAGTAAGAAAGTAGATAAGAGATACTTGGGGATGTGATTGATTAAAGGCTAATTTGGCTATATGGGTAATTGTAATTTACTAACAATTGCTGAATCTTAGTGTGTAGGCTATACTATAGATGCAATAGCTTTCTCTCGAACAACTATTATGATTCAAGTGAGTTCTCTCGAACCTCGACAATCATAACACACTAAGCAACCCAATACCTCAATTTATCTACTCTCTTGAGCTAGATAGGTAGGATCGAGTTAAGATTTACTCTCTCGAGCTGAACCCACAACAACCCAATAACTACAATCATCAATCGATAACCTTAGTTCTAAAACCTCTCTCTCAAGCAATGCCGGAACACTAAGTTAGAATTACATTTGCAACTACAATCCATAGGTTAATAAACTACTATCAATTAAATCCACTTCAAATCAGCATTTAAATCGGTAAACAACAATACCCATAAGTTCTAATCCTACAATGTTGATAGTGCTTACTAAGTCACCATATGTTAACTGGCTGTAGGGGATACAACCGTCATTGCGATCTTGAATTTTAGTCCTTACTTTGTCAGCAAAGAGATGAGGTAGTCCACTGATGAAGTGTTCTTTCCAGAAATCCAGATGACAATCTGGGCGAATCATGACCTTGCTGAGGAAGGCATGTTTGTAATGGATAAGTTTTGGTTCGCCAATGAAATGCTTAGCGATATGGTAAAGGAGAGTAGCACAAGCATCTTCTTTAGTAACTTGAGAAGTGGTCTATGTGCTCCCTTCAATTTTGACCACTGTTTCCGTTGTAGTGGCGTTAATGATGAGATGCTTAGTTTCTTCATTGCAGTAATTGTCCCACCAATGTTTTAGCATTCCGGTGAAACCTGCAGCAATCATTGTAGCAGCTTCTCTGTCTGCAGAGCCTCTCATCTTATAAGCAGTGATTGCAACACCCATTTCATGGAGTTTGTTATAAATCTGATGTTCGGCTAAGCCATCAATATTCCACTCGGTGATGCTTCTTCCTTCATGAGAAGAAGTAGATAAGAATACATTTTCCTCATACTGCAAGTCTGGGAAAGAGGGTTTGTTGTGGTAGTTTTTCATGTTGTGAAAATGACTGTTGGGAAGATTTTGGAGAAGTGTAGATTTCTCCTGAAGGGTGGAAACCTTCTAATGATTTATATACTGTTACTGACAACAGTAAAAGTAAAGTCACTGGCGTAGACTTTTCAGGAAACCTTCTTTGGGGTCTTACCATCTTTTCTGGAGATGTTAAAATTGGTTAATTCTTTATTGATTCTTTCAATGACATTTCCTGTAACTTCAAAAGTATCAGCAAGTTTGGGGAATTTTTCTTTAGAAAATTCTGGGAGTTTGAACCCTGGGTTACGTTCAATATTATGGTTGGATGAGGTAGAAGCCGGAGTAGGTCTTCTACTAATGGTAGGTTTGGTATCTTCTATTTGTCTGGAGATGACATGAAGAATTTGGTTTGAGTAGTTGTTTTGTTCTACTACCCGATCTATATCAGCAGTGGTGAGTAAAGCACCAGTTTTATCACTTTTCTCTTTAAAAGGAGAAGCTTTGATTACTGTACCTGCAATAGGAATATTAATTCCTTCTAGAGGAGGAGTAATTGATTCAACAACCTTATTGGAAGTAGTATACCATTTGTTAATGATAACTTGTAAGGTTTCATTCTGGTCTTCCATTTTACCAGTCATCTCAAACCATTTGAAGAATTCAATCTCACAATCGATTCTTCTCATGTCTGTCATCCAAGAATCTCTAAATGATTCTCTTTGAGGAACACTTTCAGGGATTTGGGGCACAAAAGGGCCATCAGAAAAGACTTTCAGCGAGTCGCTGAGTGAACCCGGCGAGCTCAGGCATATCACTGAAAATTACAAATCTTAAGCCAGTAAAATGGATAATTAAAAGGCAATCGAGGGATCTTTAAGTGAACCACCGAACCACTCGGGGAGCTCGACCCAGCTGGCCGAATACTCCAACCTGCTAGATTTCTACCCCGACCTTCAAAATCTAACCCACAACCCACGAAAACAAAATTAAACTGTTGTTCTATGTAATTAGTCTCAGACCCATACTACCCATGCCCACGGGGTACTCAGATTTCCCCCGATTTGGCCAAAATCGGACAATTGACATATTTTTCCCTTAAGAATGACGTCAACAGCTCTATCATTGAGAAAAATCCAACAATCGCCACAATTAGGGGTTACTCAGACTTCACCCCCACTAGACCCACAACAAAGTCAACACAACCCAACAAATTTAACATGCTTAGACACGGGATTTCACAAATTAAGTTGATTAACATCGATTAAAACTAAATACGGGTAGGCATAACTCCACACATTCAACAAATCAACAATTATGCACAGAGAAAAACCACAATATAATGATCAAGCAGACGATTTCATCCAAATGTAAAAACAGGGTTCGAAAAACCAACCTTATATGTAGAGAATTTGTAAAGCTAGGCAAGCAACGAATCCAAAAATCCTACCCGAGTTAATGATCTCAAACAAAAAGCAAGTAAAAAAGTATGAGAGTAAGAAAATATGCAGTTGTGAAAGTTTGGAAGTCGAAAAGTATGAAATGAACGAGATTTTTGAATTTAAAATGGTTTGGCTTTAAAGACTCTTCATTTCGCACACCAGTCGGTTATCACGACTTACGTCGCCCACCCACTCGGTGATGCGTCGAGTAGCACTTTAGCTCGCCGAGTTTTACAGAACCTCCAGCAAGTTGGGTGGTTCAAACGGTGGTCCAAGTCGGGCTCACCGACCAGTTCAGTAAGACGCCGACTGGTCTTTTGGCTAGCCTACTTGCCCATTTTCCCAAAATTCCAATTTTTTAACTTGCACATTCAACACCAGTTATTCAAACAGAAGCATTAAAACATAAAATCTTTGGGTGCCTCCCAAGAAGCACCTTATTTAACGTCGTAGCACGACGAAGATACCCATTTAAGATTCATTCTTGGGATTGGCCATGGTATCACTCGGTAGTCCCCCTTTTTGCCTTGGGTTCAAATGAGATGACATTTGACCCATTTACGTTTCCAGTTGTTTGATGGACAAGGAGTGAGAGGTAACCATCTGATTTAGTGTGGAGACATCCTCCTTCATTTCTTTAAGCAAATTGTCCGACCCTTCCACTTTATTGAGAATGCGTGCAAGTATATCCTCAGTGCGAAAGTTCTCCGGGTCAGCCTTTTTCTCTTTAGCCTTTTGGCGCTCATGGGGAGGAACATATCTATCTTTTTCACCATCACGCTCCTTCAAGTTAGTCCGACGATCACGCCATTCCATGTCACGGTCTCTGCCTCCATCATTACACTCTCTATTCCAACTTTGGTTCCCACCCGACCTTGGATAGCTCGGACGGAAACCTCCTCCTTGATTTGCATGGAAACTCACTTCCTCATTATATAGAGCATCAAAGTTTGCATCATCGGGGTTCACCCCATTAATACCAACAACATTCACAGATTTAAACCCGCTACCCAACATATTTTTTGCCAAAATATCCAACTGGGTCATCATTTTTGCCATGTTTTGGTCTCGCTCTAGGTCTTTCTCTATCTGCTCTTTTGTCATCCTAAAGGTCAAAGGAGACACTTGATCCTCCCGAGTGTACCAGACCCTGTTTATCTTGGTCATACCATCAAGGAGATTTGATGCTATTTCAAAAGGTTTCTACATAATACCTCCTCAGACAAGTTGATCAGGCATACCTTTGTTCACCGAGTGTAGACTCCGGTAGAAGTGTTGTAAAAACACGTTGTAACAACACGTTGTTTGGAAGCCCGTGATTTGGACATTGAAGTAATAATTTCTGGAATCTTAGCCACATCTCATTGATTGGCTCACCATCCAAGCGTTTGAACCCTTGGATATTATCTCTCAATGACATCATCCTCGAATGAGGAAAGAACTTTATGTAGAACGCCCCGGTCAGCTCATCCCAAGATGTAATTGAGTCCACCGGTAGATCAGCTACCATTTGGTTGCGTCTCCCAACAAGGAGAAAGGAAACAACTGGAGTCGGACTGAATCTTGTGATATGTTTTTGAACGAGACTGAACCACATACGTCCACGAAGTTCCGAATATGATCATGGGGATCCTCATAAGCTAGCCCTTCGAAAAGTCCTTTCATTTGCAAGAGTTGTAGCATCGTGAGCACAACATTCACCACAACCGGAGGCAACTGGATAACACCTACACCACCATGTTGAGTGTCATTGACATCGTTCATGTTACCGATGTCATCTTGGTTGCCAAGCTGGATACCATTACTTTTGTTCACACTCATCTCGTCACCTGTTCAGAAAAAGCCAATATAGAACACAAAACAAAGTAAGTTGATTCAATTACAACACAAGAAAATCATAATCCAAACTTCAATAAGATAATTCTAAACACCACTCCCCGGCAGCGGTGCCTTTTTGATAAATGCTCAACTACACGTCATCCAATACTAGGTGTAGGCGATCGTAATCTAGTATAAAACCCAACAAGGAGTTGGGGTCGAACCCGCAGAGAGCGGTACAAGATAGAATTCAATTACGAAGTTATAAATATGGTCTAATCAGTTGTAGGAATAGATATTATCGAAATCATTCAATTAAATCTAAGGGGTTGACAGCAAGTGTCAAATGGGGTGTAAAGTTTGTTAATTAACAACTACTAAGAACAGGGGAGTAATAAAGTAGATAAGAGATACTTGGGGATGTGATTGATTAAAGGCTAATTTGGTTATATGGGTAATTGTAATTTACTAACAATTGCTGAATCTTAGTGTGTAGGCTAGACTATAGATGCAATAGCTTTCTCTCAAACAACTATTATGATTCAAGTGAGTTCTCTCGAACCTCGACAAGCATAACACACTAAGCAGCCCAATACCTCAATTTATCTACTCTCTTGAGCTAGATAAGTAGGATCGAGTTAAGATTTACTCTCTCGGGCTGAACCCCCAACAACCCAATAACTACAATCATCAATCGATAACCTTAGTTCTAAAACCTCTCTCTCAAGCAATCCCGGAACACTAAGTTAGAATTACATTTGCAACTACAATCCATAAGTTAATAAACTACTATCAATTAAATCCACTTCAAATCAGCATTTAAATCGGTAAAAAACAATACCCATAAGTTAATTAGAGAAAACAATCACATGATCACACCCTCAAATATGGGGGGGTTTTCCACACATCATAAAAAGGAAGAAATCAATACCAATTACGTTCTCCATAATCTGGGTATTGCAATCTGCATCTTTACAATGATGCAAAATGCGTAATATCGAAAACCCAACTCAAAATCTACTAGAAAACTCCTTAAACTAAGTAAAACCAAGTCTCCAATGAAAGCTCAAAGTTCTACAATGGAGAAATTACTCATGAAATGACTGGATTCCTTTTTCTGATTTTTAAAATTCAATTTATATGTTCTAAAGTTGTAGCCTTCAAGACCACTAGGCGAGGTTAGTTGAGCATCACCGACCAAGTCGACGATGCACCAATGGCTCCATTCCATCATCGATTTGCCTTGGATCTTTAACCTCAAAGTTCTGTGACTTTAGGTGATCATGATCAAGGTCGCCGATCCATTCAACGATGCACCGACTATCCATTTTAATCGCCAAGTAGGTTTTTCCCCAGGGCTGGGATGCTGGAACTTTTGGGGAGCTGAAGGGCCATTCGGTGAGTCGTCGAGTGGCTTTAGCGATTCTCACCTTTTACTATCTTCAAACTTTTTCATTTTTTTCGCTCCTTTTTTCAAGGTAGTGTCCTTGCCTTGCTTTTTTACCTTTTTATCTGCATATTAGCATTAAAACATCAGTTTAGAGCACAAATTAGGCATCGAGGACACTAATACTATGAATAAGAAGCCCTAAATGAGTAGAAATCTCAGACTCATCAATGGTTAGTAACAGTTTGAAACTTAGAGTGCACAATTAAACATTGCATGAGTAGTTTGAACCTCTTGTGTGCAAACATATTGAGTCTTGAGTAGTACTATTTGAAGACATCCTTGTTGAGCTGATTGATCTTGTGATTTACTTGAGGACAAGCAAAACTTTAAGTTGGGGGGTGTTGATGAGTCTGAGATTTTGACTCATTAAGGGTTTTGTTTTCATAATTTTATCGTCCTCAATGCCTAATTTATGCTCTAAACTTATGTTAAAGTGTTGATTTGAAGCAATGAAGGCAAAGGAGCAAGGCAAGGACATTAACGGGCAAACATGAGCAAAAAAAGTTGAAGAAGTTAAAGAAAGGCAATTCTGGTGATTGCCAAGACCGCTAGGTGAACCACCGATTGGTCCCTCAGCTCGCCAAATATTCTAGCATGCCAGCCCTGGGGAAAAGCCAACTTGACAATGGAAATGGACAGTCGGCGAACCGCCGAATGGATCGACGACTGAGCTCCTGATCGCCCAGAGTTATAGAAGCCTGACCTGCTCGATGATGCTCGACTTACTCCGTCGATCAGTCCACAAAATGAAAATTTTGTAGAGTATATATGCACAATTTCAAAAGAGAAGAAGTGAATTCTAAAATTCTGAGTGTCTAAACGAGTGTTATGAGGGTTTTTACCTTGAGTTTTGAATCGTAGCACTAGTTTTAGAGTTTTGAGTAGATATTTCAAGTGGGTTTTGAATTTTAGTTGATTTGAATCATTGTAAAGACTTGGAAATCATTACCCAGTTGATGGATAACATAATTGGTAATTATTTCTTCCTTTTTAGTGATGTGTGGCTAAACCCCCCATTCTTGGGGGTGTGATCATGTGATTATTTGTTCTAATTAGCTTTTGGGTATTGTTGTGTACTAATTTAAATGCTGATTTGAAGTTGGTTTGATTGATAGATGTGTATTAACCCATAAATTGTAGTTGCAAATGCAATTATAACTTAGTGTTTTGGGCTTGCTTGAGAAAGAAGTTTTAGAATTAAGGCTATTGATTGATGATTTCAGTTATTGGGTATTCATTTATTCAGCTCGAGAGAGTGAATCTAAACTCGATCCTACCAATCTAGCTTGAGAGAGTAGATTAATTCAGGTATTGGGCTGTTTATATTGTTTTGCTTGTCGACGTTTGTGAGAACTCGCTTAAATCGTAATAGTTGTTCGAGAGAAAGCTATTGCATCTATAGTCTAGCCTATCCATAAAAGATTTAGCAACTGTTAGTAAACTGTAATTACCCATATAGCGAAATTAGCCTTTAATCGATCACATCCCCGAGAATCCCTCTCTACTTATCTACTCCCTTATTTTCATAGTTGTTGTAGCAGTTACTTGACAAACCTAATCCCCCCATCTGACACTTGTTGTCAAACCCCTTTGATTTTTTTTTTGTTTCGATAATTTATAACTTTGTAACTGAATTCTCTACCGTATCACTCCTTGTGGGATTGACCCCAAATCTTTGTTGGGTTTATACTAGATTGCTACCGCCTACACCTACAATGGGATGAGGTGTAGTTGAGCGTTAATCACTAGCTACATACATAGGAGCAGACATTGGCTCAAAAATACAAGTCCAATCATATAGCATAATACGTAGACACATATGAAAAGGTAGACCTCAAATCAAATAAAGCATAAGCAGGTTGATGAGAGATAGAGATCATAATACTGTGATAACATCATCTAATGTTTCCACATTTGGCCTCCATAGAAGAGCATACATATAGGCGTGCTCACCTCGACCACCTGACCTGCCTACCTAAGGACTACCCTGAGTACCATGGGGACCACTCTTATTCAACTACACCGAGGCCTTGGAGGTGTAAACTTACTGACCTTGCTGACTCGAATAACCCCGTGGCCTGAAATTTTGACTTGTACTGAAATCCCTAGAAAAGTGGCCAAACACTCAACACTCAGAACAACACTTCCAGACCCTCTAAGATGACTCGATTGAACCTGACTGGCCACTATAGTTTGAATACCCTAAATGCTCAACCATAGAGGTCTGAACCAGTACATGAACCATCTGACCACTAGCACCTGGTGTGCCACTATCTGTAAGCTATAGAGCTGCCTGAACAGGCCTACGATAATGCTCAAATCACCCTCCAAAACTAATTAAAATAGTGAGCAGTTGTCGTTAGTAATAATACCTAACTAAGAGTCGGGGTCGAATCCCACAAGGAACAGTATAACGATGATTGAAAAGGTAAAGGTTAACTAGATACTAGTTTGAATCTAGACATAGAAAGTACACAAATATCAAATAGAATGATATTTTGACAACTACACTTCTAATGGGGGCAAAAACGATATCAAGCAAGGGATGTACGGGAATTGGGAAAATTTGAGATTCAATTAACACTCAACAATCCATTGCAATTCAATCCAAGATCAAACACTTATAAGTAGGCTATGTCATCATCAATTAAGCTCATTATCTTTCAATCTCAAAATATTTATTGTGATATTTGATACTCCCAAATTACACCTCCTTAAAGAAGTATAAGCGGTCGTTGTAAAATAAAGAACCTAACTTTCTGGTTAGGGTCGATCCCACGAGGAATATGGTTCAGACTTAGGCTAACTTAAGATTATCGACATTTAGTAAAAAAATTTCTGAGAAAAGTAACAAAAAGGGGGGTTTGTAAATAAAATAGAAGTTTGTTGATTTGTATCACTAAGTAACAAATAAGTAGGATTTGCAGTTTGACATATCAATATGAGATGAAAACTAGGGCATAAGTGTTCCCTACAAGCTCTTAACGCAGTAGTCCTAATAATAGTAACTCTATCCTTGTGTTAACATGCAAGGTTGATTAGTTAGGTATCCCTAAGTGATTGGTTCTCCAAGTAGGGAATTTCACCATGCAACTTAGTCCATCTACGGGTGTGTACTTTACTAACCCTTACCTTTAACCCCGGATTAGCCATCGCATGATTAGGGTCAGGCTATTAGATAGAGGCTAAACTAGACTAAATCTCCATTGTTCAATCCATTTCTCATTCATTACCTCCTTGGTCCGGCAAGTTGGAATGAGGTGAGTTATAACGTTGCGCACCACTAGAAAGTATTCTAAATTAAAGGATTAACAATACATGCATAAACACTATTCTAGAATTACTTCATTATTAGTCATACATTGTTAATTGCTCATGGTTTCCACAACGCTATTTGTGGATTTAGCTACTCATGCTTGAGAATTCACAATTCATATTAAGGTTAATAAGACAAATCATGAACTTACAATCAAAATAGATGAATACCGTAATCTTCAATTGATAGTCAAAAGCAAACTGCATAAAACGAACTTCCAAAATTAAGTTGCTAAAGTGTTTGCAAAATAATCTCAAAAGCCAAGAACAAAAGTCTCCAAAAAGGTCTAATCCATAAAAATGAAAATTACGACTTGTTTAATAGTAGCTAAGTCCTAAATAAATTAGGAAAAGGAAATCAGGAAATTGTGGTTTGGACGCGGTTTCGATTGACGACAGAAACGACGGACCTTCGATCAGCCTACGGTCCGTGGTTCACCTTCGTAGGTCATAAGTTGGCCAAAATTCAAGGTCTTCAATCGACGGTTGCCACCTATAGTCCGTTGATTGGCCTACGGTCCGTTCGGTTTCTCTGTGGTTTAAGTACTGGAACGAACTCTCTGAATCAAACGACGGCCATTGATCGACGGTCCGTCACTCAAGCTACGGGGAGTCGTTTGCCTCCGAGGTTCCACACTTAGTAAGAATTCCTTGAACTCACATCTACGCTTCCCCACCTACAACCCGTCAACTACCACTTATGCTACTTCAGCTCTTTTCCAACTCAACTGCTCAAAACATATTTCCTGCAAAAATCACATCAAAATACCATCATATCTAACAATAAAATGCCCAAGACTCACACAAACTTCAAGTATAATACATCAAAAATACCATAAACTCACGGTACATCAACACCCTCAACTTAAAATTGTGGTTTGTCCTCAAGCGACACACTAAACTCAAAACGACACTGATGTAGAAGCTAACACACAAACTTAAGCAATCATTTGGCTTTTTCTATCAACTCTTTTATGCAGTGCAAATCTTTGCATTTAGACTCAATAAGCTAACTCATGCGGATCAAAAAATGACATAGACATACCAATAGATATAACAATATACAGAGTCAACAATCACCAATATACCAACTTTCCAACAAAGTAACTAGTGCCCTTACCACAAAGAAATCTTTTTTTTCACACAAAATATGATATTTTAGCTCAAGAATTCAGTAAACACTCACACTCAGAAGTGAATTCAAGTATAGTTAGTTCTCAATACCATATGCTTGCCCTTATTTTTACTTCATTGACTTTCCAGACTAGTTAACAAGGATCACTATAGGGCTTTTATATCTTGTAACGTAGGTCCAGGGTCAGGTGTGGTACGTTTGTGTATTTTAGCGACTTCTCTACCCTTCTTGACATTACATTGGCCATTTACCTCTTTCCCCAACCAATTTTGACATTATTTTGTTTGTCTACACTTTTCCTTGACTTATTTCAGAAAAGATGTGACTTAAACATTTTTCATTCTCTTTTTTTTTCTTTCATCTATTATACAGCATTATCACTCTTTTGTTTCTTGTGGATTCAGTCACACCATTTTTTATTTTTTTTTATCTTTTCCTTCTTCTACAAACAACTCTTTTCATACCCCTTTTTATATCAGTTTCCTTCTTCAGAGCTACCCTCAACTTATGTATTTTGCATGACTTGAGGTGCATAATGTCCTATGTAGGACCAGGGCCGAGATTAAGGTAACTTCTGAATTATCCACCCTCAACTTAGGCTTTTGGCCTAAATTAAGGTGCACAATGTCAAAGGAGGGACCAGGGCCAAATCAAATTTTAGGGAAGGTGAGCTAGGTGTATCGAAAGAAGTGGTATTCATAAGGCTCAAACATTTGGATCGAAGGGAGCATTTATTTCTTTCGGTTTGATTCTTTTAGGCTTAAGTAGGCTAATTATCAACAACAACGTATGATCATTTCCTAGTTTCTAGCCTAGATTATATTAGCAGGACCAACCAGGCAAGTTCTAGACTAGCACTTACTATACAAATATGCAACATCACCTCACACACACATGACACATTGTTCCCTTATTGAATTATTGAAGCATCTAGTTCAAGTTCTAGCTTAAGTCATGGAATCATATCGGTTCCTATCATGTTATATGAAGATTCAACACGTTACACTCATTAAGCCTACAAATATATCACAATTTTCAAACTTTAGAAAAGGTATTGATTTTCATGCTCTTATGCCATCATGCTTTCATTCTTTTAGTCTACGTCTACAGTTATACACTCCTAAACATGCCGGTTTAACAGAAACGTAAATCAGTCCCTTGGGGAAAATGATAACAGGCAAGAAAACCCCAAGGGAGGGTTATGAGATCTGTTACTTAGACTTCACCCTACAACTCACAACCTATTCACCCCACCCCCATGAAAAAATGATGCAATTACCCTCAATGCACAAAAATGTAAAACAAAGGGTGAAGAAAACCTGTGGCGCATAAGTGCCAAAGACCAATCAAGAAGTGGGTGGATCCGATTTCCTAGAACCCGCTAGATCAACAATAGTGACGCCTTTAGTAACGCCCTCATCAACAATGGGGTGACCATTAATATTGACCCTCGATCCTGATAGTCCGACACCTATCTCATGAGCTCTCCGCTCCCGCAGCTCCTCCTCGAAGAGAGACTGTCGCTGGGCTGCCTCCAACTGTTGCTGCTCTCTCTTCCTTGCCCGTCGGGCCTCATCAACATCAGTGGTGTGGTCAGAAGAGCTGGTGCGCTTCCCAGCCGCACGGGAAGGGTCAGGTACCCCGTATCTCATCACAAAATAAAGCACTCAGCACCACATCATCGGCCTCCACCTCAGGTGCGTGCTCGAAAACAGCCTCAGCAGGATCTAGAAGAGCATCGACATCAGATATGAGCCTAGCGAACTCCGTGTGGAAAGTTGTGAGATCAACAGTAGGCCCAGGCCTCTCCAATAAGTTGAGCTCGAATGCAACCAACATCTTATGGACCGCCTGAATCTTCGCATCCATCATCCTCTCCATGCGCACATCCGACTCCTCCACGGACCTCTGCATCCATGGTCTAATATACTGCAGTAGTGTGGCCATCTGAGTTTCTAATTTCTGCACTCAGGCCACAGGTATCAAAATGGACCTCAAAGGGGGAGTGACTCGTGAAGAGCTAGCTGCCTGACTAGGTGAGGTAGAAAGGGGAGCCCGTGCCTGTTCCGTAGTGGCAGGTATAATAGTGTCATAAGCCTGCTCTACCTCAACCTACTAAACATCTCGAGCTAGATCGACACTTAAAGGAGGGACTGCAACAAGTGCACTCTTATGCGGGGTAGCGGGGTTCGTGTCATCTAGTATCATCCCATTATCAACTGTCTTGGTAACCTCGACCAACCTATCACAATGCATTATTGGTGCAGTAGCCTCTCTGCACAGGCGAAAGATCAAGCACAGAAAGGGCAAGGTAGTCGTCCTCCGAAAAGCCCTCTCATGAATCTCCGCAATAATGATCTGGGAAAAGTCAATCTCCAAACTTGCCAGTACTGCAGCATGCATCACCGCGCGGTCCCAGGTAACAACATTGTCCTCCTGTGTGGGGGACAGTCTATGTCGGATGATGGACTACAAAAATTTGGCCCCAAAACTCAAAGTTGCCTTTTTGATAGGCAACTGCATATTCTGCACCCAGTCGGTGCTCTCTCCCTCCTCAGCGATATGCTGGGCCATCCAACATAGTAGTGACCCTCTTTTTTCGGAGTATCGAAATGCTCTGTCCTGTACAATCTCTATACAATAATATCCACAGAGAGGCCCCACAACATAGTGGACAATAGAGGTGGATGAGACAAAGGCTTTGCTTGTGGTGGTAGGGCATTGTTCACCGTAGCCTGATTAACATTTCAACTACACCTCATCCGATACTAGGTGTAGACGATCGTAATCAAGTATAAACCCAACAAATGAGTTAGGGTCGATTCCACAGGAAGAAGTTCAATTTTGAATTCAATTATGAAGTTATAACAGTGATTTCAATAGCTGTAGGAATAGGAATTATTGGAAACTTTTAATTAAACTAGAAATGTGACATCAATGTCAAGTGAGGGGGTTTTAGATAAGAAATCAACCACAACCACAAAAATTAATCAAGAGTAATCAAATAAGTAAAAGATACTTGGGGGATTGACCAACTAATTGCCAATTCTAACTCAATGGGTATTAATTGATCACCAAAAGTACTAAATCTTCGTGGGTAAGATGAACCTTAGATGAGATAATTTTCTCTCTAACAACTACCTCGTTTCAATTGAGTTCTCTCGAACCTTAATATGATAAGTATGAAAACCATCCCACAACCTCACTACATTCACTCTCTCGAGCTGAACCCACCATGACCCAATGACTACGAGTGCCAACTTATCTTTTTTGTTTTACACCTCTTTCTCAAGCAAGCATAAAACACTAAATCATAATGAAATAAACTTCAATAGAGCAAGTTAACCACAACAATAAATCAGACCCACTTTGAATTAGCACTACAATTGATAATAATTAACACCCATTTAGCTAAATTCAGCAATTAATCACATTGTCAAACCCCCAAGAATGGGGTTTTAGCAATTCATCATAAAAGAAAAAAATTCAATACCTAGTACATGCTCCATAGTTGGGTATTGATTTCCCGAGTCTTAAAATGAATAAAATTTCTTTCTATTACAACACCCACTTGAAAATATCTCACAAAAATTCTTTAAATAAACAACAATAGTGTTTTTGTTCTTTCTATTTCGTTCCACAATGACTGGATAATCCTCTCTTCAAAAGATTTACAATTTATACTGATCCAAATTTTTGGTGTTTTTAGGACCAACCAACAAGGAAAGTCAGGTTTTGCCGACCAGTCAGCGAGTCACCGACCAGTCAGCGAGTCGCCGATCATCCTTGGCCATCACCCTTTTTTTTCTTCGTTTTCATCCAAGATGTACTATAACTTTTAGCGGTCTGAGTCGGGGATCGCCGAGTGATTCGGCGTCCACCCTTTTTTCCTTTTTCTCGCCTTTCTGCTTGCATCTTTTCTGATAGTCTTGTGCATTTTGGCGGACATAACTTTTCCTCGTTGATCCATTCAGTGAATCCCCACTAGGGTACTCCCTTCGCCCATATTTCTCTTGTCTCAGAGGTGGTATTCTGTAAAATAAGGAGGGCTAAGAGCCACTCGGCGATCCACCGAGTGGTCTTGGCGATCACCAGGATCACTTTCCTCTATTTCTTCAGCTTTTTTGTTCCTTTTTGCTCGATACTGTCCTTTCTTTGCTCTTTAGCCTGTAATGCTGATGATCAACTATCGAACATCAGTTTAGAGAAAAAATATAGCATTTGAGGACAGTTATATTATCACAACAAAGCTCTAAATGAGTCGACATCTCGGAATCATCAACACCCCCAACTTAAACTTTTGCTTGTCCTCAAGTAAAACTCAATATCAGCAGTTCAAATAAGGATGTCTCAAGTAGTGTTGGATAAGACTAAACATGAACGCACACAAACAGTTCAAACTTACACATACAATGTCCAATTGTGCACTCAAAGATTCAAATTGTGACTCACCATTATCAAAGACGCTCAAGTTCAGAATACTTTCTTCAAATGCAACTTCAAGCTCAACAAAAGTACTCAAATACCCTCACACAAAGATGATTCCATATACATATATGATTTCTCAAAAATTCAAAGTTACAGAATCACATACAACTCTCACACTCAAAAAGATGAACACATGCATTCCTTCACCCATAGGCTTGCCCTTATTTTCCAATCAACATTCGTTTCAAGGCTTGTAATGGGGATGAGTGTAATGGTATGGTCATTTAGACTTAGTGGCTTACACCTTCATGAAGTATGGTTTGAACATCACTTTCCTCCTTTTCTTCAACATTTCAATATGCTCATAATCCACCCCATTATTCAAGTTTACATGAACCACCGGATACCCCATTTCTTTGGAAATTTACACTACTTTATTTCACAACCTTTTCGTTCTTTTTTTTTTCATTTCCTTTTCTCTTTTTTTTTTTTACATGGAGGGGTTCCATCTTTTTCAAAACCACCACACAAGGGGGATTTTTCACACTTCTTGAGTTTCCTTCTCTTTTCACAACAACCCCAACTTAGGCTTTTGGCCTAAGTTGGCTACTCAATCAAACCATACTTGATGAAGGTTATGGGTGAATGGATAAAGAGAGGTCACAATTGCTCAAATTTCTTCCAAGAAAAGGGGTAAGGCTCAAAAGGGGCCAAGCAAGGTTCACACATCTCACAAGGTTGGCCACAAAAGAGGTATATTGTCAAATTGGTTCACTCTTCAAAATTCTTCCCTAAGACCATTTCAAGTGCTTGCATCACTCAATCAACCGGACCAATGGGGCAAATTCTAGGTGTCATCACACCCAATCTTCAAAGTAATCTCATCGCACAAGGCATTGGTACCAATATCAAGCAAGACTCCACACTTTCTAGCTAGCGTGCAATGTTCATCACAAGAGACTCATTCGACAATCGGCTAGTCACAACGAGATGCTAAAAGCTCACTTATTGTCTATGTAACTTCGTTTGTCTCATCGTAGCCGCACACTCATGTCGTTCAATTAAGAGCACTATTCAGGTCATCGATATTGACCACACCCGACATTGAAAATGTGATAGAACAACAGACTACTATCACCCCCACCAAAAGCATCCAACATTGTCCTCAATGTTAGCAAAGAACAAACACCACACAAAATAAACAACATACGACAACAACAAAAATAAAGAAGAAGTACAGGAACTCAAACAAACAGAGTAGGGTAAAATGGAATCTTCACTAGGCGGCCACTTGGCGAAGAATTTCAGAGATCGCTGAACCAATCGGTGAACCACCAATTTGCATGCAACTCGCCAAAATATCAAAAATGTAACAACTCCATTTTGGGGCAGGAAGGCGGGCAAGGGCAGGTCCGCAAAGTAGCATCGGTGCATCACCTAGTGTACGTGAAACCTCACCGAAAGTTCTAGGACTCCGACCTTTTGGGGATGTTGCAAAGGGTGGAGAAATTCGGGCTCGCCCAATCATTTCGGCGCGTCACTAAGTGGTGTGAGTATTTCACCCAATATTCCAGTATCTGAGCCCACTGTTGACGCCACAAAGGCGAGCAAATTCAGAGTCACCAAACCCACTCGGCGGATCGTGGAAGGAGTCCTGGCATCACAGAATTACCCATACCTGCACGTTCAACACATATTAGTCAAAACAACTAACACTTGGGTTGCCTCCCAAGAATCGCCTTATTTAACGTCGTGGCACGACGTGGAAATTCTTTCAAGCATCTTCCAAGTACACAACTTCAATCACTAAAATTTCATGGCATTCTCCAAAATATAACTTCAAGCGTTGCCCATTCACCTTGAAGGCTGGACCCTCTTTACCTTCGACTTCAATGGCTCCATTTGTGAACACTCGTATTACTATAAATGGGCTTGACCACTTTGATTTGAGCTTTCCCAGAAAGAGTCTCAGTCGAGAATTGTATAGCAACACCCAATCTCCAACTCGGAACTCCCTCCTAAGGATCTTAGAATTGTGTCAATTCTTCATCTTCTCCTTGTAGAGGGCTAAACATTCATTTGACCTAAACCTGAATTCATCCAATTCATTTAGCTGATCTACTCTTATTTTCGAAGACTTTACCCAATCCATGTTTAAAGCCTTTAATGCCCATAATACTTTGTGTTCCAGTTCAATCGGTAAGTGTCAAGATTTTCCAAAAACTAGCTGGTATGGGGACATGACAATAGGTGTCTTGTAGGCAGTACGACATGCCCAAAGAGCATCATCTAGATTTCGAGACCAATCAGTCATATTTGCATTCACGGTCTTTGCCAAGATACTCTTAATCTCCTGATTCGAAACCTCTACTTGGCCACTCGTTTGAGGATGATATGGCGTTGCTACTTTATGTCGCACCCCGTATTTGCTCAATGCAGCTGCAAACAGCCTGTTGCAAAAATATGAACCGCCATCACTAATAATAGCTCGAGGGATGCCCAACCTTGCAAAGATGTAGCGCTTTAAGAACTGAACAACACTTTTCCCTTCATTGTTGTGTAGTGCCACATCTTCCACCCATATAGAAACATAATCTACAGCCACCAGAATGTACTTATTACCAAATGAGCTCACAAATGGACCCATGAAATCTATTCCCCATACATCAAATAACTCGACTTCCAGAATAGGCTTAAGAGGCAGCTCATGCCTTCTAGACACCCCAGTTTGTTTTTGGAATTGCATGCATTTCTTGACAAATTCATGAGCATCTTTATAGAGGGATGGCCAGTAGTAACCACTTTGAAGAATTTTAGCCGATGTACGCACACCGCTATGATGACCACCAACCGGTGAAGCATGACAAGCATAGAGCATTTCATTGAATTCCTCTTTAGGTATACATCGCCTAATGATATCGTCTAAACATTATCTGAACAAATATGGCTCATCCCAAAAATATTTCTTGACATCAAACAAGAACCGCTTTTGTTGATAGAATTTCAAGTCCTCAGGCATTAGTCCACATATTACATAGTTGGCCAAATTAGCATACCAAGGAGTTTGTTTTAGAGTGACCGTGAATACCTGTTCATCGGGAAATGAGTCATTGATGTCTACCTCTAGCTCTTCATTCTCCTTTCCCTCTAACCTGGATAGATGATCAGCCATCTGATTTTCACAACCTTTTCTATCTTAGACTTCAAAGTCAAATTCTTGCAACAATAACACCCACCTTATCAATCTTTGCTTGGCGTCTTTCCTTGACATTAAATATCGCAGAGCTGCGTGATCAATGTGACCCACCACTTTGGTGCCTAGCAAGTATGCTCGAAAATTTTCAAATGCATATACCACCGCAAGTAATTCTTTCTCAGTAACCTTATAGTTACGTTGAGAACCATTCAGGGTTTTGCTTGCGTAGTAAATTAGATGGAATAGCTTGTTGCCTTTTTGCCCCAACACGACACCTAATGTCGTACCACTTACATCATACATCACTTCAAAAGGTGCCGACCAATCAAGACTAATGATAACCGGGGTAGAGATCAACTTTTCTTTCAAGCACTTAAAGGCTACCATACATGCATCATCAAAGCTGAATTTCACCTCCTTCTCCAAAAGTTTGCACAAGGGGTGTGCAATTTTTGAAAAGTCTTTGACGAACCTCCGGTAAAAACCAGCATGCCCCAAGAAACTACGAATACTTTTTACCGAGATTGGTGGAGGTAGCTTCTCAATTACCTCAATCATTGACTTATCAACCTCCAGCCCTTTTTGTGACACTTTGTGACCAAGAACTATACCTTCCCTAACCATGAAGTGACATTTCTCCCAATTTAAGACCAAATTTGTTTCCACACATCTTTGAAGGACCTTCCAAAGGTGTTCTAAGCATGCTTCAAAAGTATCGCCACAACTGAGAAGTCATCCATAAAGACTTCCATTGAATCTTCTACCATATCAGTGAAAATAGAGAGCAAGCAACGTTGAAACGTTGTTGGGGCATTAAACAACCCGAAAGGCATCCTTTTGAAAGCAAAAGTTCCATCCGGAATACCCATCTAAAAAGCGATACCATCCTTACTCTGAAAGCCGATCGAGCATTTAATCCATAAAAGGCATGGGAAGTGATATTTTTTGGTCCAAGAATTTAACTTCCGATAGTGCATGCATACTCTCCATCCATTTACCGATCTCATAGAAACAAGCTCCCCCTTTTCTTTTGGGACTACCGTGATGCCGCCTTTTTTTGGTACACATTGCACCAGACTCACCCACTTTCTATCCACAATAGGGTAAATCACACGTGCATCCAACCACTTTATCATCTCTTTTTTCACCACCTCGTGCATCGGTGGGTTCAATCTCCTTTGGTGTTTGACACTCAGCTTGCACTCACTATCAAGATGGATTTTGTGAGTGCAAATGTCGGGTGGAATGCCCACAATGTCAGCGATAGTCCACCCAATAGCTTTGATGTACCTTCTTAACACCTCATGAAGCAATTTTACTTGCCATTCAAGCAAGTCAGTTGCAATGATTACGGGCAAGGTGTTATTTTCCCCCAAGAATGCATATCGAAGGTGAGCAGGGAGCAGTTTCAACTCAAGCTTTGGTGGTTCCTCCGTTGATGGCTTGGCAGGAGGATTTTCTCGATTCTTTAGATCAATATGCAGCTTCAATAGGTTACTTGAGTACTCTCCTAATCCCGAAAGGGCAACTACCACCTCATCAGAACCTTGGACTTTGGTCTCATCATAGTTTGCGAGAACAGCCTCAAGAGGTTTACTCATACACATCAAATGGCTCACACTAGCCACTGCTTCATCAATAACATCAATTGTTGAAACCACATGAATATCACTCGGGTGTTTTATTTACTTGGACACATTAAAGGTGACTTCATCTTCGTTCACCCAGAACGTCAAATCCCCGCTTTCAACATCCACTAGCGCTCTCCCGGTTGCTAAAAATGGTGTTCCCAAAATAATGGGAATTTCAGCATCAATCTCGCAATCAAGGATGACAAAGTCAGCCGGAAAGATGACTCGGTCAACCTTTACTAATTTATCATAGAGTATCCCCACGGGGAGCTTGATCGACCGGTCGGCCAGCAGAAGCCTTATTTTTGTGGATTTTGGTTCACCCAACCCAAGTTTTTTATAGATTGCATATGGCATTAGATTTATACTTTCTCTCAAATAACATAGGGCTTTGGCAAATTGGAGCATACCGATAGTGCAAGGGATGGTGAATGACCTGGAATCTTCTTTATTTTTAATCATCTCACTAGTCATAATTGTACTACAACTATGAGAGACTTCAATTGTCTCGAAGTCCATGCTTCTTTTCTTGGTGACTAACTCCTTCATGAACTTGGCATTACCCGGCATCTCCAACAATGCTTCAACTAATGGTAGATTTATAGAGAGTGTCTTGAACACTGATAAGAACTTCTTGAACTTCTCATCCTCACTTTTCTTCTTGAGACGTTGGGGAAATGGAGGGGCTATATTGGGAAGAAGTTGCACCACTTTTGGGATTGAGGTGCTTTTTCCTTTCCCTTTTTGTAATTGTTTGACAATGCTTTGTTGGATGGGAATCTCTTATTCATCAATATCTTTTTCTTCTTCATGAGCTTTTGCCTCATCATTAACCTTTATATCACCAACCACTGCCTTTCCACTTCGAGTAACCACAACCAAAATTTTGTCACCATCATCCCTCAAAGTTGTTGTGCATACAGCTTCACCTTTCTCCATTACTTTGGTTTCAATTATGCTGAAAGTTGACTCAACTGACCCTCAAATTGCTTGATTGCATCAGCGTGAGAGTTCATTTTATTGTTTAATGACGAAAAATTGGCTTTCATCCTGTTTAGCATATCATCCGAGCCCTCATCCTTGTCAAGGATGCGAGAGAACAAATCATACACTTGTAGACTACTTGAACTACACTTTGATTTTGGGCTACCACTCGGTTGCGTGCGGTCCTCTTCAAGATTTTCTTCTCTTCTCCAATGGTCACTTTGTTCAGCCCATTCTTGATAGTACCACCTTCGTTCTTCTTCCTTGTGAGAGTTCCAACCTTGATTCCCACCCTGCTTTAAGTAGCTTGGGTGGAAACCCTCCTCAACCTTATGAGAGTTCCAACCTTGATTCCCCCTCCCCCACATTTTCTAGCACTTGTTTTTGTAGCAGCTCCATCTGGGATAACATTTTACTAATGTTCTGATCCCTCTTCTTAAGTGTACCATGCCTGATTTATCTTTGTCAAGTCATCAAGAAGGGACGAAGCTACCTCAAACGATTGCAACATTATTCCTCCTATGGAAGACTAGTTAGTAATCAAAGAACTCAAAAAGAACAAAGAAAAAAATTTAGAACAAAATTTGGACTCAGAAAAATAAAATAAAAAAGTGAGATAGTGGTTGTTTTTGGGACCTACGGTAGGTACCTACGGACCGTCAATGGAACGACGGACCTTTAGTCCCCTCTGTAGGTCAGGAAGCCAAATTATGGTCTCTGAAGTTGGAACCACGGTTGTGCATAAGGGTCGGTCGATCAAACGACGGACCGTAATCCATGTCGTGGTTCACCACTTGAGCCACTGTTATGCAACATTGGAACAACGGACCTAGAACCACGGTCTGTAGGATGCCCCATGGTCCGTGGATCGTGGTCGTAGACCAGTGTGACTACATCAATGCATCAATTATCAACAGGAACACATCAACTACAAATCACAACCCCTATTTAACATCTAGAACATGCATTTCAACACATTTACATGGTATTCGATCATTCCTAAGGCTTCAATCATGCAATTTATTCTCTGAAACACTAAGACATTGAAACCCCAAGTCAAGAACATCAACTAGACATATAAATCCCATTATTCAATTCAATTAATCAATACACTCACAATACCATCGTTCCAAGGGTACATTAGAACTAATTTTACAGATTTAAACAAGCAATTTATACCCAAGGTCAAGTTCAACTTTGGGATTTCAATTTAAACAATGACAAGTTCAAAGTTCCTGAAATCGCTTACCTTACAAGTAAAACAAAGTTGGTGGTGTGTTTTGTAGTTATTCTGTTGCACCCTACTCAAGCACTGACACCCAACCCGAACCTTGTCTTTTGTTGGGAAGTAAAATAGGGGGAAGAAGAAAAGAGTAAAAAGGAAGAGAATTTGAGAGAATCAGTGAGAGATTGTGAGAGGGGAGGAAATGGAGAAATTATAGGAATGAATTTGTGAGATTGGGGGTTGGGAATGTGTAGGTGTGGGTAATTTGGGAGTTGTAATGGCTGGGAGTTAGAAGAGGGAATGGGGAATGTTTTCTTAAAAATGAATAGTTTTAAAGAAGGGGTTCGGGTCGGGTCGGCTGTAACCCTAGGTTAGATCGACGAAACCCCATCGATGGTCCGTCGATGGGTTCTGTGGTTCTCCCTAACACTTAGTGATTTTCAAAAAACATACTTGGGTCTACGAATGCCATCTACGGTCTGTTGATTGAACGAAGGGTCGTCTATTGGAACCGTAGACCAGTGCACCGGTGACTATTTTGCAGATTTTGTTCCTGCACACGTAGTAAACATTAGGACTTAGTTTTTAAATTTTTTGGACTTTAGACACAGACCCTATTCTAACCTAATCTAGCCAACACTAAGACTCAAAACTAGAAAATTCTATTTAAAATACTAAAAATTTTGAAAAACTTAACTACGTAGAAAAGAAAACTCCTATAGTTGGCTAGAGTCACATCTTGGGTTGCCTCCTAAATAGTGCTTGATTTCACGTCGCGGCATGACGCAAACACCTTGATTACTCAGACTTCATCAAGGCCCCATCTCTCTATCACGTCATTGACAATCTCAGACTGCCCCATGTAGATCTTTATCTGCCGACCATTCACCTTGAACCTCGTTCCCTCCTTATTCAAGAGTTCAACCACTCCATGTGGAAATACTTGAGTCACATTGAAAGGCCTGGTCCACTTGGACTTCAGCTTGCCAGGGAACAAACGCAACCTTGAGTTAAATAAGAGTACCAAGTCACCGGGAAAAATTCTCGTTTGTCAATCTTTTGATCATGGTACTTCTTAATCTTCTCCTTGTACAAGGCTCAAATTTCATATTCTTTTAGGAAAAACTCATCGATCTCATTCATCCCATTCATTCTTTGACTTGATGCGGCGCCCAAATCAAAATTTAGCTTCTTGAGTGCCCACATCGCTTTGTGCTCTAACTCTACAGGCAAATGACAAGACTTCCCACATACAATTTGGTGGGGGGACATACCTATGGGAGTTTTGAATGCAGTGCGGTAAGCCCATAGAGCATCATCAAGCCTTCTTGACCATTCAGTTTTGTTGGCATTCACAGTCTTTGCAAGGATTTGCTTTATCTTTATTTGACACTTGAACTTTCCCACTCGACTGCGGATGATAAGGAGTTGCTACGCTGTAACGAACAGCATAATTCTCAAGCAACGCCTTGAACAACTTATTATAAAAGTGAGAACCTCCATCGCTGATAATTGCCCTTAGTGTATCAAATCTGGAGAAGATATTCTTTTTCAGGAATGCGGTGACACTCTTTCCTTCATTGTTTGAAAGCGCAACTATTTCCACCCATTTAGATACATAGTCAACTGTTACAAGAATGTACTTCATCCTATTCTAACTCACAAATGGACCCATGAAGTCAAGACCCCATACATCAAACAGCTCAATCACCAATATCGGGTTTATTGTTAATTTTTGCTTCCTCGTTTCTCCTTCTCGTTGACAACGATCACAAGACTTGGCGAAATCATGAGCATCTTGGTGGATGGTAGGCCAGTAATACCCATACTGCACAATTTTATGAGCAGTCTGAGGACCACTATGATGCCCACCAACATGCGATGAATGATATGCCTCTAGTATACTCAGCATCTCAACCTCGGGCACACAACGATGAATAATCCCATCAGCGCAAAAACAAACAAGGAAGGGTCTTCCCAAATGAATTTCATCACATAAGACGTGAATTTTCTCCTTTGGTGAAATGACAGATCCGAAGGCACCAAATCACTTTCCAAGTAATTATCAAACTCTGCGAACCAAGAAATAAGGTCATAAGAAGCAGTCAATACCTGTTCATCAGGGAATGCATCATTAATCTCAACTCCATCTTCTAGCTTGATCATAGCTTCCTCCTCTAATCTGGACAAGTGATCGGTGACTTGATTTTCTGTTCCCTTTCTATCTTTCACCTCAAAGTCGAACTCTTGCAACAATAGTACCCATCTAATCAGTCCCGGTTTCACATCCTTCTTAGCCATAAGATACCTCAATACGGAATAATCTGTATGCACAGTGACTTTAGTGCCAAGCAAGTAGGATCTAAACTTCTCAAATGTGAAAACCACAACCAACAATTCTTGTTCAGCCACAGTATAGTTCTTTTCAGCAACATTTAAAGCCTTGCTCGAATAGTATATGGGATGAAGAATCTTCTCTCGCCTCTACCCCAATACTACGCCCAGCGCTACCCCACTTTCATCACACATCACTTCAAACAGTTGTCCCCAATCCGGTGAAATAATGACAGATGCAAAAATCAACCTCTTTTTCAAATCCCCAAATTCTCTCAGACAAGCATCATCAAACTCAAACTTAGACTCCTTCTCGAGTAGCTTGCACAATGGGTGTGCAATTGTAGAGAAATCCTTTTTGAACCTCCTGTAGAAACATGCATGCCCTAGAAAACTTCTAACACCTTTTACAGAAATGGGAGGTGGGAGTTTTTCTATTACCTCAACTTTAGCTCTATCGACTTCAATTCCTTTCTACAAAATCCGATGACCCAGAACTATACCCTCTTTCACCATAAAGTGACATTTTTCCCAATTGAGCATAAGATTTCACTCTTCACACCGTTTTGGCACCTCATCCAAATGAGCCAAACTGTTATCAAACAAATCACCAACTACATAGAAATCATCCATAAATACCTCTATCATGTCCTCCACTATATCAAAAAAATATAGACATCATGCAACGCTGAAAGGTCGCCGGAGCATTACATAACCTAAATGACATTCTCTTGAATGCAAAAGTCCCATAAGGACAGGTGAAAGTGGTCTTCTCTTGGTCCTATGGAGCTATGGAGCTCTGAATGTAGCCCGAATACCCATGTAGAAAACAATACCAAACCTTTCCAGCGGGACGATCTAACATTTGATCCATGAATGGCATTGGAAAGTGGTCTTTTTCGGTCCATGCATTCAACTTGCGATAATCCATACACACTCTCCACCCAGTTACTGACCTCATTGGAACGAGCTCATTCTTAGCATTGGGAACCACATTGATTCGTCCTTTCTTTGGCACACATTGAACTGGGCAAACCCAACTACTATCAGTAATAGGATATATAACTCCCGCATCTAACCACTTAATGATCTCTTTCTTCACAACCTCTTGCATCGAGGGATTTAATCTTCATTGATGCTCAATACTTGTCTTGTTGTCCGGTATGAGTTGAATTTTGTGAGAGCAAATGCCCGGTGGTATCCCGATAATGTTTGAAATAGTCCATCCCATAGCCCTTTTAATCCTCTTCAATACCGAGATCAAAGCCTCTATTTTCCTTACACTCAACTCAGCAGCAACAATAATAGGCAAAGTACTATTTTGTCCAAAAAATACATACCACAAGTGGGGTGGAAGAACCTTGAGCTCTAACTTTTGAGGCTCATCAATGGATGGTTTTGCTGGAGAAGTGTCTAGATTTTTCATGTCTAATTCAAGCCTCTTTGGTTTGTGACGAAACTTAACCCCCTCAAATGTAGCAACTAGCTAATTATAGTCATCAATACCATCATCCTCAAAGTTTATTATCACAGTTTCTAGAGGCTAAACACCTAACCTCTCTTCAATAGGCACTTATGGTTCTTACTCAACAATATGATTTACTATCGATACCGACTTAAGATCACTTTCATGCTTCATAGACCAACATATATTAAAATTTACCTATTTATTGTTCAAGCGAAACTTCATTTGCCCTCTCTCCATATCCACAAAATCACGCCTAGTAGCAAGAAATGGTCTCCCTAAGATTATGGGGACCTCAAAATCAACTTCACAATCCAGTATTACAAAGTCCGCCGGAAAGATGAATGTATCAACTCTCACAAGGACATCTTGGAGCACTCCAACAGGTCTCTTCATAGTTCTATCAGCCATAAGTAACTGCATTGCAGTAGGCATGGAAGCTCCTAAACACAACTTTTTATAGATCGACAATTGTATCAAGTTAATGCTAGCACCCAAGTCACACAGTGCCTTCGTAAAGTGCAATATCCCAATAGTACATGGAATGGTGAAAGCTCAAGGCTCCTCTTTCTTGTGCAAAAGTGACCTAGTAGAAATGGCACTACAATGCTGCAACTTTTCTTCACTTTCAAAACTGACAGCCCTCTTTTTAGTCACCAAATCCTTCATGAACTTCGCATACCCGGGCATTTGTTCCAGTGCTTCTATCAACGGTACATTGATGGACAACTGCTTCAACATAGCTATGGACCTGCTATATTTTCCCTCTTCAGTCATTTTCACCAACCTTTGTGAGAAGGGAGGTGGAGGTCTAGGCATGGGAATGACTGTTTGGGTCACCTCAGCTTCTTTTTCTGCATCAACTTTCGGCTTCTTAGTAACCTCAACTTCATCCTCACTTTTCTCTGTCGCACTTTCAGCCTAAGTTGGCATGGGAGGATCTACAGTCTACTTTCTTCCACGAGTAGTGACTTCCATGCAATGATCATCATTTTTTGGATTCTAGATGGTGTTGCTAGGAAGTGTTCCTGGTGTCGTGGGTTCACAAGTGCGAACAACTGACCAAACTGCTGCTCAAGTTGCTTAATCGATGATGCATGGGCATCCACTTTATGAACAGTAGCAGATAAGTCACTACACATCTCCTTCACATTGTCATCAGTAGCATCAAATCTTTTCATCATCTTTTGCATCATATCTTCAATGCGAGTCATACTCGATCCAGCCTCTCTATTACCAGGTGGAACATAGGGCCCACTCTTCTCATTCATGTTGCCATAACAATTCCAATTGTAGTTGTTGTCGTAATTGAAGTTCCCATCATGGACATAGTTCCCATCACGGTTGTAGTTACTATAGTTCCGACCTAGGTTTTCTTGACCTTGGCACCAATTATCCGAATTGGAACCTTGAGCATTAGTCCGGAAACCCCCCGTTTGATCATTTACCAAGTTCACATCTTCGTCATAAGTGTACTCATCAACTGGAGGTGCTCTAGGTTGGTAGTTCACAACATCCACTTTCTATCCACTTCCACTCACATGCTTTAATACCAAGCCAATTTTTGTTCTTAGTTGGGCCATCTCCTCACGAATATCATCATTGCAGTTTGGACAACAAACGTGCTTCTCCTAGTATTTTCCTTTGTAGTGCTCCATTCCTTATTGTTCTTGGAGATCCTCTCAAGTTTTTCAACAATCTTCTCAAATGTGCATGCCCCATAAGATCCTCCAGCAATAGTATCTAGCAAAGCCTTTCCATTGTCATCCTATCCTCGGTAGAAGTACTCTTTTAGTGACATATGATCTATGCGGTGGTTTGGCACACTCCTCATAAACCCAGTGAATCTATACCACGAACTACATACTGACTCTCCCGATAATGCTACAAAGTTATTCAGTTTATCCTTGAGATTCAACTTCTTACACCGGAAAAAAACTCTCCATGAATACCTTATGCAGCTGGTCCCAAGTATATATTGAATTATATGGCAACTCAGAAAGCCACACTGTAGCATCACCTGTCAACGAGAGTGGGAATACTCTCAAACCTATTACATCCATGTCTAAGTCTTGTCATCCCACACTACTCATACAGACACTCTTCACTTAAGTTATGTGGGCATATGGTTCTTCTGAAGGTAACCCAGCAAACAACCCTCTTGATGTAAGCATTTGCATAAGGCTGCTGGTCACCACAAAAGAATGTCCCTGAGGTAGTGGAGGGAGAACAATAGCACCAGTTGACTCCACCGAGTCATAGTCAACTCTGTAGTTATCACGACCTTTTGGTGCTTACTGGTTATGCACTCTTTCTGCATTTTCAATATGCCCAGACAAATTCACTATTCCGGGAAGGTGCACACCAAATCTATCCCTTTGGCCCTCTCCAATTGGATCATTGTGTACTTCGAGATTTAAGCCTCTTCCAGCCATTCTTCTCAAAGTTCTTTGTAGGTCCAGATTGTACAGAGTCAGGGGATTGCTTTAACTACATTTACTTGGCATACACTAGAGTATAGACCTGTAGAAAAAAAAGAAAAAAAAACGTAAAATCAGGAAATACTTGACTAAAGTTCAATAACGAAATTAGTCTAGTCTAAAATTCATATTTCCCAGCAGTGGCGCCATAATTTGATACACCCAAATTACACCTCTCGAAAGAAGTATAAGCGGTTGTTGTCAAATAAAAAACCTAACTTTCAAGTTAGGGTCGATTCCACGAGGAATATGGTTCAAACTTAGGCATTTACGATTATATAGTTTGTAAAATTATTTCCAAGAAAAGTAACAAAAAGAGGGGTTTGTTAATAAAATAACAGTTTGTTGATTTGTATCACTAAGTAACAAGTAGAAGGATTTGCAGTTTGAGATATAAATATGAGATGAAAACTAGGGCATAAGTGTTCCCCACAAGCTCTTAACGCAGTAGTCCTCATAATAGTAACTCTATCCTAGTGTTAACATGCAAGGTTGATAAGCTAGGTATCCCTAAATGATTGGTCCTCTAAGTAGAGAATTTCACCACGCATCTTGGTCCATCTACCGGTGAGTGCTTGACTAACCCTTAAGTTTAACTCCGAATTAGCCATCGCATGATTAGGGTCAGACTATTAGATAGCAGCTAAACTCGTCTAAATCTCCTTTGTTCAATCATTTTCTCATTTATTACCTCCTTGGTCCTGCAAGTAGGAATGAGGTGATTTCTAACGTTTCGCACCGCTAGAAAGCATTCTAAACGAAAGGATTAAAAATACATGCATAAATACTATTCTAGAATTACTTCATTATTAGTCATACATTGTTACTTTCTCATGGTTCCCACAACCCTAGTTGTGGATTTAGCTAGTCATGCTTGAGAATTCACAATTCATATTCAGGTTAATAAGATAAATCATGCACTTACAATTAAAATAGATGAATACCGTAATCTTCAATTGAAAGTCAAAAGAAAATTGCATAAAACGAACTTCCAGAATTATGTTGCTAAAGTGTTTGCAAAATAATACCAAAAGTCAAGAACAAAAGTCTCCAAAAACGTCTAACCCTAAAAAATGAAAATTACAACTTTTTTTATAGTACCTAAGTCCTAAAAAAAGTAGGAAAAGGAAATAAGGAAATTATGGTTTGGATGCGGTTTCGATCGATGACAGAAACAACGGACCGTGGATCAGCCTACGGTCTGTGGTTCACCTCCGTGGGTCAGCAGTTGGCCAAAATTCAAGGTCTTCAATTGAAGGTTACCACCTACGGTCCGTTGATTGTTCTACGGTCTGTCCTGTTCCTCTGTGGTTCAAGTATTGGAACTCAACTCTCTGAATAAAACGACGGTCATTGATCGACGTCCGTCCGTCAAGCTATAGGGCATTGTTTGGCTCCGTGGTTCTACACTTAGTCAGACATCCTTTAACTCACACTTACGCTTCCCCACCTACGGCCCATAAACTGGACAACGGTTCGTGGTTGGGCTCCATCAACTGTCACCTCTGCTACTTCAGCTCTTTTCTCACTCAACTCCTCCAAACCTATTTCCAGCAAAAATTACATCAAAATACTATCATATCTAACAATAAAATGCCCAAGACTCACACAAACTTCAAGTATAATGCATTAAAAATACCATAAACTCACGCTACATCAATATAACCTTTCGGTCTCAATCACACAAAGACGAATCAACCCACTACCTTAGCTTAGACCTCTCTTTAAATGAAGCCTTGCACCCAATAATGAAACCCTAGACTCTCATATTTTGATCTCAAGTTCAAGACTTAAAGTCAACATGCGATTATCAATCTAAATCTCTACCACTATAAGAAAAAGCCTTAATTAAGACAAACATTTAAGGACGAGTCTATATTCTTTTCTCTAAAAGTATATCTATTGGGATGAGATTATATTTCAGTCCTTATTGGTATATGTTATTGTGAATATATTAAATCCGGTCACTAAAAAAGTGACTAACAAATCATAAAATGTAATTGGAGGCATTATATTGAGGCTTGAGTGGGAGATTTTTCCGCCTTATGAAAAACTTTTCTTTTAACAAAATTTTAGGCGCTAAAAATATATTCTAAAAGTAAAAATAAAAAAACTTTATTGTCAAAATAGAAGCTTGTTCCTAAATGTTACCCTAATCTCTTGAGATCGATCACCACTACAACTCATGAATGTGTTGCCCTACTCTCAACGATGCTCTGCCCTTGAATGGATAGAGGTGTCTTCTTCCTTGCGTTGTTATTGTTTGCCCTAGTCTCAACGACATTCTTCCATTAAATTGATAGAGGTGTCTTCTTCTTCCTCGTGTTGTTGCTACTTTGCTCGAAATAGAATCCATCACAGCTTTGCTCGAAACAAAATTTCAGGTGGGTTCATTCTTCTAATTGAGTTGTTGTTGCTCTGCTCAAAATAGAATCCAACACAGCTTTTCTTGAGACAAAATTTTAGGTGGGTTCATTCTTCTGATCGAGTTGTTGTTGCTCTCCTCGAAACAGAATCCAACACAACTTTGCTTGAGACAAAATTTCTGGTGGGTTCATTCTCCCGATCGAGTTATTTCTGCTCTGCTTGAAATAGAATCCAACACAGCTTTGCTTGAGATAAAATTTCAGGTGGGTTCATCTTCCGATCGTGTTGTTGTGTTTCTTTCATAAGTTATATTGATGATGTTTTTTTCTTGTTTATTCAAGTTAATTTTTCTTCTTCATCTTTTTTTTAATCATTAATTAGGTTAATGATTTCATCTGCAAAAATTAATGGGTTTTGAGATTTTGCGAGCCATATACATGATACAAACATATAAATGTATATGACTTGTAATTGAATGATTATCTTCTTGGTTACAAGTAAATATTAGAAACTACAAGTATAAAAACATAGATGTGAAATACTGATTTGGTTCTTGTGGAATTATAGGTTGAAGTAGGACTATGAAGAACCTATCGTTTAAATTCGAAATAACTCTGTTTTACCATTTATAAGTCTTACCTATTCACATTAATGGGGTATTAATCTATTCCTTTTGTTTAAGTATTCAATGACATTTTTTTGAATATAAATATAAAATCTGAAGTGGTTTTTTGGATCGATTAGTTTATTACTACGATGGATATCATTTAGGTCTTATTACAGATTTAGAGATTTAGTTAATTTTCAAAAGAGACAAAAAAATATAGCAGGTGATCATCTGTTACATTGAAATCCAAGTGTAATTCCATCGAAAATCTTTCGAAAAAGTCATAGAAGGTACTATTAGATGGCAATTTTTCCATGAAGTACGAAGCTTGGTTACCTTCCTATAATAGTACATATTGTTCATGTCTTCATCTTCAAAATCTAAATAGTATTTCTACGGTTGAGGTTGCTAGTTTCTTGACTGTTGAATGCTGAACATGTCAAAAAAATTATTAAAGAATGAAGTTTGAGATGTACATTTATAGAGTCATTACCAATGCACTATTCACTACCATAGATAGCCATTTCAGCTTCTGCCCTATTATTGCTAGTGCATTGAGTCGAAATTGATCCGAAAGTCATAATGAGATCCCCTTTCGCACTTTTGATAACATCTCCAATGCCATTTTTTTCATTTATTAGTATTGAAACTACCATCTGTGTATGCCTTAACCATACATGTTGGAGGCCTTAATCCTATAGGCTTGACTCCAATTTAACACAAGCTTTAGCTTTTCCAGAGTAAACAATAACAGTATATTTCCTTCCATTGATTAGGAACTAGATATGCAAGAGCTCCTGTATAATCACATTTTTAAGAGCATTCTGATTTCTGCCTTGTCTATGAATATAAGAACATATATTTTCAAAGTTGAGTCTTTTTTGTTGGCCTTCTTGATCATGGGTAATACTTAACTGTAAAAAAGTTGGAAAAAAGAGTAGAATGTATTATGTGCATCAGTTTGCAAGTATATATATAATAGTGGTAATTAACTCTTCTTTTTTGTTATAAAAATTAGCAACAACAACTGAAATAAGAGAAACTGAATAAAAACAATCTTATGCAACTGGATCAAGATTTTAAAAATGGACAAAGATACAAACTTTAACTTGGTAATTCGTCCAACAACTTAAAATATTTTTTAAGATCAAAAATCAGTCTAGGAGGTCTTTTTCATTTGGTCTTACAAAGAGAATTTGTGTGGATCTGATTGTATCTACATGTGTGGATCTTAGTATTTTTCTTATCGTTTGGTTTTTTTAATCTAAATTTTATGTACTCTTAAAGTTTATGGAACCTAGTAAGCAGTGGATGCAACTTGTCGATAATGGATTCGATGAAACCTACTTACTCGGCGTGCAAAAGTTTTTGGATTATGTTTTTCAAAAAACAGGAGAAGAATATGTAATACGATGTCCCTGTGTCAAATATTACAATACAACATTAGGAACTCATAAAATGGTTGAGACACATTTGATAGTATATGAAATAATTCGCAATTATACTTTTTGGTATCATCTGGAGAACGTTTGGGTGAGTCATTGTCAGTATCAGATTCAAAATCTGAAGATACATCAGATGATTAAGATGGTGATGAAGTAAAAGAATGCAAGAGTGAAGATAAAGTAGAAGAACTGTTGAAAGATTTATAACCTAATCTTGAAGGAGGAACTACACATACTGATTGTGATGATTTACTTGAGGTTGAACCAAATGCTGAAGCAAGAAAATTTTACAACCTATTGAAGGATTTTGAGTTGCCATTATACAAAAAATCAAAAGTTTCAAAGCTTTCTTCTTTGATCAAATTGCTTCATATCAAAAGTATGTGAGCTATTTCTACTTAGTGTGTCTCATGTGATTGCATCTCTCTCTGTCTATCCAAATCCTATAGGATTTTGAGGATTGTTGTTTTCTTTTCCTCCAATATGCCAAATACCTTGACATTCTGTTCCTTATTGTCATTCTTTTGAAGTCTCAACTTCTTAGCTATTCCAATGTTTGGTCTGTTATTTGATTTGTAAGATTCCACCATTTGTCAATTAAATCTATAAGTTCTTCAACTTCCAGCCACATGTTCTCAAATTTAGAATAATTTTTTTTCTCCATTCACCACATGCTAATATTAGATGGGACATGTCAGGAACAGTCTTTGGTAGTACATTTACTGGTGATATTCTAACAGTTTCATCTTATGTTCCCAGTTCCGCCTATCCCAATGGGTTCTTTTATAACTAGATATCCTCAAGCTAGCGACATACATGTTAAAACTTGGTGGATAAAATGATATTGAGCATGTTCCTCTACCTTTCGTTTTTATCCGCTGCAAGGTTCAAACCCGTGTTTTGTTTCTGAAAGTAGGTCAAACATAATGAGGCTACTATTGGATCAACCTATCTAAAGTTGTTGGATGAATTCTTCCTCTTTTCTCCCTTCTCTAATATATTCCCCTTGTTTTCTAAACATAATGCAATCATAATTTTTTCTGCCAGCTTTTCTGTTTTATTGAATTATTGTGAGGCCTTACCAACTTCTTCATCGACTTCAGTTATACATGCATCGTATTGTATCATTGGTTTCTCAAACGCAAATACGTCACATAGTAAAGAGGTCCAAGCAACCTACAAGAGATTCACTTGGCTTATTGGAAAATCCTTTCGACTCGAGGTGCATGCACTCAAGTCGAGAGAAATGGCTACCTTTTTCTTCATGTTTCTCCTCTTCCTTTTTTGAGGCTGTTCAAACTCCTTTTCTGCACAATCTTACTGCTCCTTTGTGTCCTTTTAATACCATAACTCAAGTCAAGCAGACCAACTACGCTAGCAACCTTACTAAGTGCTTCAGAAGACACGACTTGTAGGTTCTGATCCCTATCCTTTGTGGATTGGAATTTGAATATGAAATATCCCTGTGGGTGCAACATTAAGAACATAATTGGAGACCTTTCTTAAGTATGTTAGGCTCTATTTTTTATTTTCAGCACAACTGCATAAGGACACAAACTTTGTTTTAAAATTTTCTGCATATATTGCTGTCAACTTCTCTGTTTAACCATTTTCTGCCCAGTTGTTGTTCATCCAGAACATGCCCAATTTCTATTTTACCATTGCTGCAAAGTTGTTTTACTAAATGTTATATAGTTATGGTTCTTCAAAATAAATGTTGGATTCTTGATTAATGTATCTGGAAGTTTTTCTAATAGTTTTTTTTTTATTTCGTTAAGCTTTTGTAGATGTTTCTGGATATCACTTGACAAAGACTTAGAATTAAGTTTTTCTGCCCAACTTTTGTTCATTCTTCAGTGAAGATATAAGTTTAGAAGATGCACTAACTCATTAATATTTGTTTGCTATGAATGTTATGCAAAACCTTGAATGTTATCTATGTTTTTTTGTTAATTAAGAAAATATTGAAACTAACACCATGGGATGTTGACAAATTTATTGTATTCAAACACACTCTTTATTTCTATCGTCCAGCCCCCTCTCTCTATATCATATTTTTTTTGTATCCAGATTTTTAGTAGTAACTAATTTGATATTTTTTGATGAGTATAGATTCTTGTGATATCAATGGTTGTATGATCAGTGGTGGTCAATTAGAGACCAAAATTATTGATTGTCTCTAAAGGTCAATCTATGACCGAAATTGTTGCTCGTCTCTAATGAATAATCTGGGACTAGAAATGGTGTTCGTCTGTAAAGCTATTTTAGGATCAAGTTGTTGTTCATCTTTAAAACTTCTCTAGGACCAGTTTTTTATGGTTGCTAGAGCTATTCTAGGAGAAGATTGTTAATGGTCTTTAACGCTATTCGAGGACCAGGTCACACTCGTCTCTAATGATTTATTAGGACCAGGTCGCGGAAGGTCGCAAAAGTGGTTTAACGACCTGAATACCGAGATATCAATAGCCTATTTAAGACCAGATATAGTCTCTAAAATGATTTCACGACAAGAAATTTTTCTCGTCTCAAAAACCATTCAGGGACTAGTTTTTTGAACTCGTCCTTATTGACCAATGGCGACGGCAATTTCTAGGACGAGTGACGACCAGATTTTTCTGGTCTCAATTGCTCCCTTGGGACCAAATTTGCACTTTCAGGGACTAGATTTCCCTTTCTTAGAGACTGTTTTTCTTGTAGTGTATGTCACGAGCTCTATTTTCAAGCAACCCATGAAGATCGGAGTCTAAGGTTAAGCGTGCACTCTTAACCTATGAATTTAAGCATGAAAACAGATTGAACCTATTTCAGGAAATAAAGCGTGGAAATAAGAAATAGAAATGAAATATAGCCATTAATCAAACACCCAAATAACTTTGTCTATTTCTAGCACAAAAGCCTCAAATTTCATAAAAGCATTACACCCACATTTCTAGCAATTAAGAATAAGGAAATGAAGTAAGATAAAATATATTACAAAAATAGAACACAAATTTCACATCCACAAATGAAATGCGAGTCAACTTACCATGAATGTCTTAACCCCAACTCAAGAACACATCCACAAATGAAATGCGAGTCAACTTACCTTGAATTTCTTAACCCCACCTCAAGAACACGAAGTGATCTACTTTTTAGTTCTGCTTTTTTCTCTACAATCTTCTCTCTTTAACTCTAACAACTCTTTGATGATGGATTAAGCTCCAATTTAAAACTATTTTCTGAATTTTGGGTCCAAGGCTTGAGAATTCCTCATTCTGCCCCTGTCTAAAAAGGAGAGCTTCGCAAAAGCGGTAGGAGGCTCGCAAAAGTGAACTTCAGTCCTCTTAAGTGACCTTCACCCTTTTGTCCCAATTCACCGAAGAGAACACCATTTTCTCTCTACAGAGAGTTGTTGACTCGTCCGCTTAAGTGACAAGTGCTTTGCAGGAGCGATACCTAGGGTTTATTTTCTACCAGGTTTTTGCTCTCTTTCAACTTTGAATCAACTTTGGATTAGTGTTTTCTCTCCCAACATCAAAACAACTAGAATAACAAAATTTAAAGAATAATTAGCCTCTTTCTCTACTTTGAGTGCCACAAAATCATAAGAAAATAGCTCTGAATGAGTGCAAATTAACCACTCATCAGTCTACTAGGCAGAAATTGGTGTCGATAACCTCGGTCCTAAAACCCTCTACCACGGGAGTGAGACCCGCTAAAATAACCCGAATGATGGGGCCTCTTTTTGCTGCCTTTATAGGCCTCATGATGGATCCCCTCAATGGCGCATGCCTGGTCAACTATTTGTAGAAATGAATAGCCCGACGCCACCATTTGCGACGGTCACCTTGTTAGCCTTCAACATTCGGCTAGTTACCATTCCTCTTTGAGTTCGCCGACCTGCCTCGATAAACACAAGTGTTGGGTACTGTCACATTGGGTGAGGTCGTACCCACTGATAACGCTTCACTACACTTCATCCAATTTAAAATGTAGGCAGTCGCTAACAAGTATAAACCCAACTAAGAGTTGGGGTCAGTCCCACAGGGAGTGATACGGTAAAAAATTTAATTTGGAACTCAAAACGTGTTCTAATCGTTTGTAGAAGTAAAAGGTTTTGCAACATAAAATTAAATCACGAAGTTTCAATAATTAATATGAAAAAGAGGGGGGTATTAGTAACCAATTGATGACAAAGAACAACTAACACGGAAAGTAAACAATTAGAGATCAGACCTTAGGAATGTGATGAATGGAATGTTAATTTTGCGTAATGGGTAATTACTAATTGCTTAAAGTTGTTGAATTTCAATGGGTATGCTAGGTTTTGAATACAATACCCATCTCTCGATCAACTATTATATTTCCAGTGAGTCCTCTCGAACCTCAACTAGCTTAACATTACCAAACAACCCAATTCCTTAATTAACCCACTTTCTCAAGCTGGGCTTGTAAAGACGCAATCAAACCCACTTCTCAAGCTAGATTTTAAAGACACAATCAATACAACTATCAATCTATTATTCTAATCTAATACCTCTTTCTCAATCAAGCTTAGAGAGCTAAGTTAGAACTGAATTGGAAACTTTAGTTCATCAATTAAAACACAAACACATAATTGAACCCACTTCAAAACAATATGAAAATTATCAATTAATAACACCCATTAGCTAATTAATGCATTAGACTACATGATCACACCCCTAAGATAATGGGTTTTAGTAAAACATAGTGGAAAGTAAGAAATCGTTACCAAAAATATTTTTTATCTGAATCGCTAACGATCTACAATACCCAATGCTGAAATCAAAGTTAAAATCCGATAATCTCCAATTCTAGATCCCAAACTTTTCCAAGAATGTTTAAGAATGTGTAAAATGTAAAAACTCTCAAAGACTCAAGAATACACACAGTGGGAACTCCCTTTTTTTCTTTCAAAAAATAAATTTATACGTTCCCAAAAACTCAACACGGAGTCCAGCTTGCGAGGTAAGTCAAGCTCACCGATCGACTCGGTGAACCGCCGAGTCGTGCTTCTTCTCACCTTTTGGCTTGACTTCTGCAGTAAATTGTTCTGGAAACTTAGGCAAGCTGGATCGCGATCACCGATCCATTCGGTGAGTCACCGAGTCATCCTTTTCGCTTTCCATGTAGGTTTGGAACATGGCCACTTCACTGGAACTTTAGGCGAGCTGGAGGCTCACTTGGCGAGTCACCGAGTGGTTTTTGTGAGCTCCAACCTCTCTTTAGCTTAGCTTTTCCAACATTATCACTCCTTTTCGCATCAAAATGTCCTTGCCTTGCCCTTAAGCCTTTATTGCTACATATTAACACATAAACATCAATTATGAGCACAAAATAGGCATTGAGGACACTAAATCATCAAATAATAAGCCCTAAATGAGTCAAAATTCCCCACTCATCAACACCCCCAACTTAAATGTCCTCAAGTAAAACACAAGATCAATCAGGTCAATAGGGATGATACAAATAGTGCTCCTTGAGACTCAACATGAATGCATACAAGGTTTAATCTACACATGCAGTGTTCAATTGTGCACTAAAAGTTTTAAACAGTGACTAGCTAACATCAATCAGAGTTCAAGCTCACAATACTCACTTCAAATGCAAATTCATACTCAACAAGAGTATTCAAATGCCCTCACATCAACAATGATTCCATGCTCTCACAAGCCAACCAACGATTACCATTTAAGGAATCAAAATCAACTCTCACACTTCCAATGAGAAACACATGCACGATTTCACCCATAAGCTTGCTCGAATTTTCCTACCAACACATCATTCGGCTCATGCAAGATCAAAAGGTCTTTCAAGGCTTGTAATTAGGCTGAGGGTATGGGTATGATCATTTTGGCTTAGTGACTTCTACCTTTGTGAAGCATCGCTCAAGTTTTACTTCTTCTCATTTTGTTTCACTCTTTTCATCTTCACAACTCATCCTTGGCATATTCAAAGCACATAAATTTTTGGTATGGCTCATCGGACACCCCTTTATTTCTACAATGCATGGGTGATACAAATTTTTCATTTCATTTCTTTTCTTTTTCTCTTTATTTTATATCGAGGGGTTCCATCTTTTTCTTCAACACAAGTTCCCAAGGATGAATTTCATGAACTTCTTGCTAGATTTCTTTCCTCATTCTTAGCACACCCCCAACTTAGGATTTTGGCTTAAGTTTGCTATTCAAATAAACCAATGCTTCACGAAGGATTTAGGTGGAGAGGACAAGGCCATTTGTGTTCATGTTTCATCAAAAGAAAAGGTTAGGCTCAAATGGTGCCGAACTAGGTTCACACACTCACAAGGTGGTCACACAAAGGTATAGCAATTTGGTTCTCTCTAAAAAAATTATTCCTAAGATAATTTTTTCATTGACCAAAATTAGTCAATTGGACCAACATGGAAAGTTCTAGATATCCCCATGCACATATTTCAAGTAAACCTCACCATACAAGGCATTCAACATAGTCATCGATCATGAATCTACAAGATAAGCTCGCGTGCAACGATCATTACAAGACTCACTTCGACAATTGACTAGTCAAAATGAGATGCTAAGAGTTCACACATGACTTATGCATCTCAAATTTCCTTGCTGGACTTGCACGAACATATCGTTCATCAAGAGAACTATTCAAGTCATCGATGTTGATCGAATCTGACACTCAAATATACAAGAGAACAACAATCACACGCAATCACGCAATTAAGAGAGATGCTAATGAAATAAAGCCAACATTCACATTCCATCAATGATGAGATATTTGAACAAAAAAACAACAAAACACAAAATATCCAAAAGATAAACTAAAAACAAAATACAACCAAATATCAAAAAAGAGGATAGGTATAACAATAACACCCCGAATTTAAACAACACAGTGTCTTCAATGTTCAATATATGTGAATGTGTCAAAACTAAAGAGAATGGAAGGAGAGTAAAAATCCCTCTGACAGGTGAAGCCTGGGGTGAACTCTACACATTTAGGGTGGCCTCAATCTGGGCATCAGTGCCCGACTAGACTCCAGTTGTAGAAGTATGTGCAACTACCACCTTTGTGGGCTGAGACCCACTCAAGCCAATCATGGATGTCGCACATTGAAGCCATCATAGCCACTTATACTAAATCACCCTCCAGGTCCTCCAAATTGTTGAATACTACCTCATCACGAGCTCCTAGATCCTCCTCATCCGTAGCAGATGTGTCAGACTCATCATCCTCATCATATGTAACAACATCTCCGGTCGCACTAGCCGGAGGGATCTTAGAAACAACTGGCATATCAACACTGGGGTCCTCGGGCACATCTACATTGCCCCACAACATCGAGATATCATTGGATTTAGGCTCATCCACATCACATTGGAGACTAGTAATATCAGCGTTCAAGGCTGTCACATTTGCAAAGCTACTGTCCGACGTCTCGCAAACCTCCACCCGAATAGTAAGAGCTTTCAAAGCTGCCCTGTGGGCTATGATCATCTCTCAATGTGCTCTCTGCTCCTTCTAAATAGTAGCCAATGTTTCTGCTATCACGCGGTCGATTATAGAAGGCACAACGGCCTCAACCCTTGCAGCCTTCACAATGGCTGAATATGCAAGGTTTTCCATCTTTTAGATCATAGCCTGTGTCAAGGAGGCACAGGAAGCAGTAGATGGGGCAGGTGCAGTAGAGGTAGAAGAGTTGGGTATACCTGTCAGCTAAACAACTAGCATAGACTGAGTGGCATCGACCTCCATAGCCTTAACATCAATAATCAGAGAGGTGTGCACCTGAGCCTTCTTCTTCCTCTCTTCTTCATCCATCGTGTACTCAACCTCAATCCTTCGAATGTCGGTGCATGATGCCAGAGTCACCTCTGTATCAGTCTTTGCCACAAATGGCACACCAACCTGACGACACAAATAACTAATCAGCACTGGAAATTGTGATGAGGTTTGGTTTTATTTTGCCCTAATCACAATCTCATGAGAAATAATTGCCCTGAGATTCAGCCGCTCCCGATCAAGAATACGATCCAGCAGTGCATCCTTAGGATGTCGGATAATTGATTTTTTCTGAGAAGGCATCAGGGTGCTGGAAGTTAACCTAAACCAGTAACGAGAAGCCACATAAAAGTCCTTCTTATTAATCACTGCTCCTGCCTCTAGCCAGGGAGGATTAGCATCGCTCAGTAACGGGGCCAACCACCCCTTCAAGTCTTCCAGAGTTTTGGTATTTACCATGTCGGCCAAGGAATAGATGGTGTGTGTAGTGCAGTCCAATAGATCATTTATGTCGGTCTCGCTGCACTTTACATTCTTGTCCCGCACCTCTTCATAGTCCACTGGTGCCATCAACCCAGCCTTCTTCTTCCCCTTTGGGAACAACCTTGCATGAATCTCATAGAATACCCAAACCAAGGATGGAACATAAGGGTTTGGGGCTAAGTGAACTGTTGAAATTTGTGGAAGTGAAGCATCTCTCACACACCCAGAAATCTATCTTGTAACACCTCAGAAACCTTACAAACCTGAACAACAGAAAATTGGGTGAACCACGGTGGGGGTTCACGAATCGTGAAAGGAACCACGGTCTACCGACCTGCTCGTGGTTCAGACCCAACCAGCTCGGTGGAACATAGAGCCTCCCCATTGGTCGTGGTCCTAAGGTCGAGCCGTGGATGGGTCCATCATCAAGAACCAGTAGACCCTAGCCCCCAAGTGATGAACCACGATGGCCTTCATGGTCCATTGTCCTTCACACGGTCCATGAAAGTTGACCCTGGATGGGCGTCCCAGAACCAATAGACCCTTACCAAGAACCATGACCTAATTGATGGGCCGTGGTCCCTTTGACAATCCGTTAGTGGCTCCGTGGATGGCCCTCATCAGCTTTTAAGTCAGGGTCATTTTTGTCTTTTCCCTATAGACTGGGCATTCAAACTACGTTGTTTAATACCTAAACTACGTATTTTTACTAAGTCTAAGACTAATAATCTATTCAGAACCCACCCAAAACCTTTATTGTCCAAAAATCACCCGAATTAGAGCAAAAAGAAGTGGAAAGTCGACCAGCCCTCTCAAGAACAAGCAGGAGGTTTTCTTCAAGTTCAGCCCCGAAACCCAAAGGATTTCTTTGTAGTTTTTGTCACTAGGTATGTGGGATTTCACTAGTGGGTTCCTTTCATCCACTAGTGTAACACCCCAGATTCGAAACGAGGCAAAACAACAATTTCAGCAAAATTGCAAATACAATCCACGAGAGGCTACCCACGGCCCATGGACTTAGCCACAGACCGTAGGGACGGTCTGTGGTTTGTTACCCCACCCTAGACTCAGAACCACAGCCTGACCAACGGACCGTCGGTCAGACCACGGTCCGTGGTCCAAGGTCCGTAGGTCGAGGTCCAGAAAACCAGTCTCTGACCATCGAACGATGCTTGACCAGGATGGACCCTAGGTCAGTTGATGGTCCGTCAGTTGGGGGTCCGTAGGTCACGAGCTTGCCGTTATTTTAGGGGCAGATGGGTCTTTTCTGGTTTTAATTAAATAGAATTGGCGTCATTTTACCCTAGCCTAGGAAATCTATATAAGTATTTTTAACCCCCAAAATCCCCCATTCAAGTCTATCTATCAAAATCCCAAAAGAAATCCCAAAACTCTCTCTCAAATATTCTCTCTCTAGAAGGTGGAAGAAGAAGGAAGAGTTGAAGCTAGGTCAATTTAAAGCCTCCAATGTTCAAGATTTTGTGGGCTTTGTGATTAAGGTATGATGGCTTTTCAGCTATCTGATCCTTTCTCCCATGGAATCCCTTAGAATTCCCCTATTGTGAAGAAGAATTCCCCAATTCTCGTTAGGGTTTCTTCCAATGTTGTGGGTTATGATGAATGTTGAACCAATTGAGTGGATTATGATATTTTATTATTGGGTTGATAGAATTACATGTTTTTAGGAGGAAATTACACGTAACCATGCCTATTCCATTATTCTAACCTAGAATTGATATAATTGGGTTAATGCCATGAAGAGAAACGTTGTGGGTTAGGGTTATCCTTATAGGATTGATGATTTATAATGTTAATTGCTTGAGAATAGAGCATAGATGAGGATCATGAGATGTAGATGCTTTGAGAGGTAAGCTTATGATATGAATGGTTTGTAATTGATGTTAGTATGTCGAAGAGATACTTCCCACATGAATTGCTTAATTATGAATGTATGAATGTGAAAAACCTTCTCACATGAATGATTCTAGGTTGTGGATTGCTCACCTAAAATGAATCTAGACTAAAAGACTACGTAAATGATGAGGCTAGAGGTGAATACCGTTGACCTCCATATGGGAAGGATATGAGGTGATCTCCCATACTCCTTAGAATTGAACAAGAGGTGATTTTCCACGTTCCTATTATGATGAATGGAAATGGGGGCGAGTACCCATGATCCTTATGAAATGATGTGGAGTCGAGTACCCCTGTCATATAATGCGATTGTGGAGGCGAGTACCCATGATCTTAATGTAAGTAAGGCAAGAGGCCAATACCCATTAGCCTTTGTAAGCTAAGCAAGGAGGTGAATCCCCATGTCTTTAAAAGTAAGTATGAATATTGTGAATTATGTTATGAAGAATGAATCGCATGGATTGTTGCTTGAGATGCCTTCCATTATATAAGCATGACAAGAGGTGGATGACCCAAGTCTTGACTAAGGATAATTAGAGGTTGCTTGATAGTAATCCTCCTTTATTATGTTGATGATTTATGTGCATTGATTATGCTTATGGTTTATATTGACTAACCATTATGTTTATGTTGTTTATGCTAGCTATCATATTTAGTACATGTTTGTACTAACACATTCTCTTCCTACATTTCTTATAAAAACGTAGGGTCCGACGTCATTGATTCTCATACTCGTAGCGAAGTTCATAGAAGATATAGGAGTGAAGATTTGGTCAGTCCTCATAGCATTCAAGGATTGGACCACCTTTTTTCCTTTATGTCTTTATTTTATGTTTGGACTATTGTATGGGCTGTGTCACAATATTTATTCATGTTGCTTAGATGGTTTGAGACAATTGTATTAGACTTCCGCTCATTATATAAAGACTTTGACTGTTTTGAAATGTTTTAAATTTTTGCATCATTTCTATTACTTTATGTTATGATATGCTAAGTGGCTTGTATGAGGCCTCTCTGGGTCTTGTACGCCTTGTTACATCTAGGGGGTACCCCTGGGTCGTGACAAACTTGGTAATCAGAGCACAAGGTTTAGAATGGTTCTAGGATGTCTCAAGCCACGTCAATTAGAGTCTTGTTCATAAGTGTGAAGTGTGCCACATTTATGAATGAAAAGCTACTAGATGTTTAGGAAACTTCACTTATTCATTCTCTAAGTCGTGCCATGGAGTTTAACTCTATAAAGTCTTTTCTCCTAATCCTTACCCGATGGCTTTCAGGATTTGACTACTAGAAGGGCTAATGCTAGAAGGAATGAAGGAGACAATGTGGGTCAAGAAGTTCCTCCCCAAGATCCTCCTAAAGCTCCGATTGATCCTTTGAGTGACAATGCGAAAAATGTGGAGTTTTGGTCGTCTTTCCAAGTGTTGGCTCAGGTCTTGACGACCCAAGCAAATAGAGAGGTGGTAACCCCCGTGAACCCAAATGTGGGTACGGCGGCGACAAGAGTGTGGGACTTTACAAGAATGAACCCTTCAGAATTTTATGGCTCCAAGGTTGAGGAAGATCCTCAAGAGTTTATTGATGAGGTCGATAAGATACTTGCTATTATGGGAGTGACTCCGGTAGAGAAGGCGAAATTGGCCGCTTATCAACTCAAAGGTGTTTCTCAGATTTGGTTCAATCAATGAAAAGAGGTAAGGCCGGAAGAAATGGGCCCCATAGAATGGGAAAGGTTCAAAAGTGCTTTTCTTGATAGATTCTTCCCTCTTGAGAGGAGAGAGGCCAAGGTGCTTGAGTTCATTAACCTTTTGCCAGAAAATATGAGTTTACAGGAATATGCTTTGAGGTTCACTCAATTATCCAAATATGCTCCTTCTATTGTGGCGGATCGTAGGGCCAAGATGACTAAGTTTGTGTCGGCTGTGTCTGATATGGTAGTCAAAGAATGCCGCACCGCTATGCTTGTCCATTACATGGACATTTCTCGTCTTCTGGTACATTCCCTACAAATTGAAGAGGAAAAGCTCAAGGAAAGATCTAGGGAAGCAAAGAGGGAAAGAACGGATGATGGTAACTTCTCATATTCTAGGTCCGGTGGACGGGGTCGTTCAAGGTTCCGACAAAAGTTCCCCGGAAAAGGTTCTTCAAATGCTCCTGCAAGGTCTAACAATGAAAAGGTGTCTAACCCTAAATCTCAAGGAGATGGTAATAGGTCCTTGATGCCTACTTGTTCTAAATGTGGAAGGAATCATGAGGGTAAGTGTCTACCGGGTTCTGATACTTGTTTTGGGTGTGGAAAGACGGATCATAAGATAAGGAATTATCCTTCGGTTGCTAAGAATGAGGGAGATACTCGTCGTAGGGCTCAACCCTACCCTTCATCCAGTCCAAGTGGTTATAGTGCAAATGCTCCTAAGCAAAACTGATTTTATGCACTGCATACTAGAGGTGATCAGGAGAGTTCCCTGGATGTTATGACCGGTATGTTAAAAGTTTTTCAATTAGATGTGTATGCTTTACTTTATCCCGTTGCCACTTTGTCCTTTGTGATAACTTATGTGGCCATGAGGTTTGATGTTCTCCTTGATGTGTTGTTAGAACCTTTTTCTGTTTCTACCCCTGTTGGTGATTCTGTGGTGGCTAAGAGGGTCTATAGAAGATCTCCCGTTTCCTTATCCCATAGAGTTACTCTTGTTGATTTGGTAGAGCATGATATGTTAGACTTTGATATTATCCTTGGTATGAATTGGTTGCACTCTTGTTATGCTTCTATCGATTGTAGGACCCGTGTAGTCAAATTTCAATTCCCAAATGAGTCTATCATAGAGTGGAAGGGGGGAAATTTTATACCTAAGGGTCATTTGTTTCGTATCTTAAATCTAGAAAGATGATCTCTAAGGGTTGCATTTACCATATAGTTAGGGTGAGGGAGGTGGATTCCGAAACCCCTATCCTTTAGTCGGTCCCCATTGTGAATGAGTTTTCGGGAGTGTTCCCAGATGATCTACCTGTTATTCCTCCCGAAAGAGAAATAGACTTCGGTATTGACCTTCTCCCTGATACGCAACCTATTTATATTCCTCCTTATAGAATGGCTCTGGCAGAACTTAAGGAGTTGAAGGAACAGTTGAGAGATTTGTTGGATAAAGATTTCATCCGACCAAGCATTTCTTCATGGGGCTCTCTAGTTTTGTTCGTTAGAAAGAAGGATGGTTCTCTTCGCATGTGCATTGATTATAGACAGTTGAACAAGGTGACGATTAAGAATAAGTAACCTCTCCCAAGGATAGATGATTTGTTTGACCAACTTCAAGGGGCAAGTTGTTTCTCTAAGATTGATTTCTGGTCGGGTTATCATGAATTGAGGGTGAAAAAGGAAGATATACCGAAAACGTCTTTTAAAACCCGATATGGTCATTATGAGTTTTTGGTAATGTCGTTTGGGTTGATAAATGCTCCGGCGGAGTTTATGGATTGGATGAATAGGGTGTTCAGACAATACGTTGATATGTTCGTAATTGTGTTCATTGATGATATTTTGATCTATTTGAGAAGTGAGAATGAGCATATTGATCATTTGAGGATTGTGTTGCAACTTCTCAAGGACCAACAACTCTTTGCTAAGTTTAGCAAATGTGAATTTTTGTTAAGGTCTGTAGTTTTCCTTGGGCATATTGTGTTGAGTAAAGGTATTGAGGTAGATCTAAAGAAGAGGGATGTGGTCAAGAGTGGGCCTAGACCTCTATCACCGACAGATATTAGAAGTTTCTTGTGTTTGGCCGGTTATTATAGAAGATATGTTGAGGGGTTCTCTACGATTTCCTCTCCATCGACGACTTTGACTAAAAAGAAGGCAATGTTCATATGGTCGGATGCTTGTAAAAAGAGTTTCCAAGAGTTGAATGATAGACTTACTTCCCCTCCAGTATTGACTTTACCAGAAGGTACAGATGGCTTTGTGTTATATTGTGACGCCTCTAGTGTTGGGTTGGGATGTGTTCTTATGAAAAATGTTAAGGTGATTGTGTCACGACCCAGGGTACCTCCATATGTACCAAGGCCCATAAGACCCCGAGAGGCCTCATACAAGCCACTTAGCATATCATAACATAAAGTAATAGAAAATGGTGCGAAAATTTAAAGAATTTCAACACAATCAAAGTATTTATAAAACCAGCGGAAGTCTAATACAATTGTCTTACACCATCTAACCAACATGAATAAATTTTGGGACACAACCCATACAATAGTACAAAACATAATAGAAAGACATAATGGAAAGTGGTGGTCAAATCCTCGAATGCTATGAGGACTCACCAAATCTTCACTCTTTGATCAACTATGAACCTAGCCACGAGTGTGAGAATCAATGTCGTCGGACCGTACATTTTGATAAGAAATGTAGGCAAGAGTATTTGTTAGTACAATCATGTACTAAATATGATAGCTAGCATAAACAACATAAACATAAAGGTTAGTCAATATAAACCATAATCATAATCAATGTACATAAATCATGATCATAGTAAAAGAGGACACTTCTCAAGCAACCTCAACATATCCTTAGTCAAGACTTGGGTCATCCGCCTCTAGTCAACTTACCTCGTGGAAGGCATCTCAAGCAACAATCCAAGCTAATCATCTTCATTACATAATCACATTATTCATACTTACTTTTAAAGACATGGGGATTCGCCTCCTTGCCTAGCTTATAGTGGCTAATGGGTATTCTCCTCTTGCCTTACGTACTTTAAGATCATGGGTACTCGCCTCCACAATCACATCATATGACACGGGTACTCACCCCGACATCATTTCATAAGGATCATGGGTACTCCCTTCCATGTCCATTCATCATAATAGGAACGTGGGGAATCACCTCTTGTTCAACTCTAAGGAGTATGGAAAATCACCACATATCCTTCAATATGGAGGTCAAGGGTAGTCGCCTCAAGCCTCATCTTTCACATAGTCTTTTAGTTTAGATTTATTTTAGGTGAGCAATCCTTTAAACGTAGAATCATTCATGTGAGTAAACCTTTGACATTCATACAATCATGCTTAGCAATTCATTGTGGAAAGTATCTCTTCCACACCATATCATCAACAATTAACAATATATAGTCTAGGCTTTACTCTCAAGGAAATTAACATAACAGTCATCATATATGCTTCAATCTCAAGCAATTTTATTCATAACTCATCAATCCTATAAGGAGATATCTAAGCCCATAAAGTTTCCCTTGAAGGCATCAAACCCAATTTCATCAATTCTAGGTTAGAAACATGGAATAGGCATGGGTACAAGTAATTTCATCCTAAAAACATGTAATTCTACCAATTAAATCACAAACAATCATAATCCACCCAATTGGATCAACATTCATCATAACCCATACCATTGGAAGAAACCCTAACTAGAATTGGGGATTTAGACTTCACAATTAGGGAGTTCTAGGGGACTCCATGGGAGAAAGGATCCCATGGATGAAAAGCCATCATACCTTAGTTACAAAGTCCTCAAAAGCTTGAAGATTGGGAGACTTGATCTTGACCAAGCTTCAATCTCTTCCTTCTTCTTCTACCTTCTAGATAGAGAATATGTGAGATAGAGTTTGGGTTTTCTTTTGGGAATTGAGAGAATGATTTTAAATGGGTTATTTTTGGGGTCTAAATTACTTATATAGGTGGTCTAGGTTCAGGCAAAACGACACCACATTGATTTAATTAAAACTAGAAAAAAAACCCATGTGCCTCTAAAATAACTGCCAGCTCATGAACAACGAAACCCCGACGGACGGACGGTCAACCGACCGTCTGTCCTGGTCAAAAGTCGTTCGATGGTCAGAGACTGGTTTTTTGGACCTCGACCTACTGACCATGGATCATGGACCGTTGTCTGACGGACGGTCCATTGGCCAAGCCGTGGTCCTGAGCTCTTGGCCTAGGCTGAGGTGACCAACCACGGACCCTCCCTACGTTCCGTGGGTGGCCGGTCATGGATGGCACCGACAAATTTTCAGAAAACTTCTATTTTGCCTCTTTTGAATCCGTGGTGTTACATGATCTCCCCCTTGGGATCATTCGTCCTCAAATGATATTCTAGGCACATTTGTCAATGAAAAGACTCAGGACTAGCATCCCATCATGCATGCCACTCATCAAAATGCACAAAACCGAGGAGGAAACATCAACTCCAAGATCAACATACTTAATGCACCATAAGGAAGTAGGAATTACATCTAACAACCCAATATGAATGAAAATTTCAGATTTCTTACATTCAAGGAGGATCTACCATCTCCAATCTAAAAACAACGCTCAACACAATCTCATGGAGCTCATATGCAATCTATACACAAAGCACATATTTAAGGGGGAAATCTCCTCTCAAAGCCAAGAAATGCTCCACAATTCATCTTATGAAGTCCATAAGCAACTCATACTCAATGCACAACAACATGAGGAAAATCAATCATAAAAGCCATTTTCTTTTAAAACTTCAGCTTTTCATGAACATGCATAAAACCAGGAAATCATGGAAACACACATGACTTCAAACAAGGGCAACACAAGAGGAACTCGTTACCTCAAGCTAGAATATGAGATAAAAGATGAGGATACCGGGACATCATATCGGCTTCGGCCTCCCAAGTAGAACCCTCAGCAAGATGGTTTCTCCATAACACTTTCACGGAAGCAACCTCTTTGTTCCTAAATTTTTTAACTTGCCGGTCTAGAATCTCAATCAGAACTTCTTCATAGGAAAGGTTCTCTTTCACTCCAAATCCTTCTAGGGGGACTATGGATGTCGGATCTCCAACACACTTTTTCAACATAGAGAGATGGAAAACCAGATGCACCGACGCCAACTCATTTTGTGAGTCAAGCTCATATGCAACCTTACCAACTCGTCTCATAATTTGATATGGGCCTACAAAACGGGGACTAAGTTTCCCTTTCTTACCAAACCTCATTACACCCTTCATGGGTGAAACTTTCAAATAAACCCAATCAAGCAAATCAAATTCAAGGTCTCTCCTTCTATCATCGGCATAAGATTTTTGTCAACTTTGGGTTGTTCTCAATCTCTCCCTAATGAGCCAAACTTTCTCAATAGCCTCATAAACTAACTCGGGCCCTATCAAGGCAAACTCACCTACCTAAAACCATCCTATAGGAGATCTACACCTCCTACCATAAAGAGCCTCATACGGAGCCATACCAATACTAGAATGGTGGCTATTATTGTAGGCGCATTCAGTCAAAGGAAAATGGTTATCCCAATTTCCCTTGATATCAATCACGCAAGGCCTTAACATGTCCTCCAATGTTTGAATTGTTCATTCCGCTTGCCCATCGGTTTGTGGATGAAAAGACGTAGTAAGCTTAACTTTAGTGCCAAGACCCTTTTAGAAAGAATTCCAAAACTGAGAAGTAAACTAAGTACCTCTATCAGAGATAATGGACAAGGGCACTCCATGCAACCTTACCATCTCTCTCAAATAGAACTTAGCATAATCTTCCGCCGAGTAAGACACCTTGACGGGAATTAAATGGGCTGACTTCGTCATTCGGTCTACTATAACCCAATTCAAATCATATTGTCACCGAGTTCTTGGCAACCCTACTTTGAAGTCCATATTCATGTCTTTCCACTTCCAAGTAGGAATGCTAATGTCTTGGGATAAACCTCCCGGTTTCTGATGATGCACCTTCCCTTGTTGGCAATTTGGACACTTAGCCACAAATCCCACAATATCCTTCTTCATTCCATTCCACCAATAGATCTCCTGCAAATCATGATACATCTTGGTAGCTCCTGGGTGAAGAGAATACTGAGAACTATGGGCTTTAGTCAAGATCTGTTCCCTCAAGTCATCAACATTAGGAACACATAAATGACCTTCAAACCTAAGGACACCATTTCCCCCTTGGGAGAAAGCCTCGACGGACTTTCTAAGTACCGCTTCTTTCAATTCTACTAAAGTTGGATCACGACATTGCTTTGCTTTAATATCCGCCACAAAAGATGATTCTTACCCTTTATGAACCAAGACACCACCCTTGACAGAGTTTACCAATCAAACACCCAATCGGGCCAATCTATTGACATCCCGAGCTAACTCTTTTCTTTTATCATCAACATGTGCAACACTACCCATCGATAGTCGACTAAGAGGATACGCTACTACATTCGCCTTACCGGGATGATATAGGACACTCATAACGTAGTCATTCAACAATTCGAGCCACCTTCTTTGGCGAAGATTCAAGTCCTTTTGGGTAAACACATATTGTAAACTCTTGAGGTCGGTTATAACATCAACATGGACCCCATACAAATAATACCTCCAAATCATTAAGGCAAATACAACTGCCGCTAATTCAAGGTCGTGGGTAGGATAGGTCTTCTCATGAACCTTAAGTTGCCTTGAAGCATAGGTAATCACCTTAACGTTTTGCATAAGCACACATCCCAACCCAACTCTAGAGGCGTCATAACATAACACAAAGCCAGTTGTACCTTCAGGCAAAGTCAACACCGGAGTGGAAGTAAGTCTATCTTTCAACTCTTGGAAACTTTTCTCACAAGCATCCGACCATATGAACTTGGCCTTTTTTTTAGTCAAAGTCGTTAATGGAGAGGCTATCGTAGAAACCGCGCAACAAATCTCCTATAATAACCGGCCGAACCCAAGAAACTTCGAATATCTATCGGTGATAGAGGTCTAGGCCAACTCTTGACCACATCCGTCTTAATCGGATCCACCTAAATACCCTTGCTTGAAACAATATGGCCTAAGAAAGACACATACCTTAACAAAAATTTACATTTTCTGAACTTTGCATAAAGTTGTTGGTCCTTAAGGATTTGCAATACGATCCTCAAATAATCAATATGTTCATTCTTGCTCCTTGACTAAATCAAAATATCATCTATGAACACAATTACAAACATATCAAGGTATTGTCTAAACACTCTATTAATCAAATCCATGAAGGTCGCCAGGGCATTTGTCAAGCTAAAGGACATCACAAAAACTCATAATGACCATATCGGGTTCTAAAATCCATTTTTGGAATATCTTCTTCCTTCACCATCAATTGGTGATAACCCGACCGGAGATAAATCTTAGAGAAATAACTTGCCCCTTGAAGTTGGTCAAATAAATCATCTATCCTCGGGAGAGGATACTTGTTCTTGATGGTCACTTTTTTCAACTGCCTATAATCGATGCACATACGAAGAGAACCATCCTTCTTTCTAATGAACAAAACTGGAGCACCCCATGGAGAGATACTTGGTCGGATGAAACCCTTATCCAACAAATCTCTCAATCGCTCTTTCAATTCCATAAGTTCCGCCGGAGCCATTCTATAAAGAGGAATAAAGATAGGTTGTGTATCTGGGAGAAGGTCAATTTTGAAGTCTATTTACCTTTAGGGAGGAATACCGGGTAGATCATCAGGAACACTTCCAGAAACTCATCTACAATGGGAACCGACCCAAGATTAGGGATTTCGGAATCCACATCCCTCACCCTCACTATATGATAGATACAACCCTTAGAAATCATTTTCCAGGCTTTAAGATAAGAGACAAATTGACCTCTAGGCATAGAATTTCCCCCCTTTCACTCTCGGATAGACTCATTTGGAAACTGGAATTGGACTACTATAATCCTACAATCAATAGAGGCATTACAAGAAAGCAACAAATCCATACCCAAAATAACATCAAAATTTAGCATGTCAAGCTCTATCAAATCAACAAGAACAACTCTATGGGATAAGGAAATGGGACATCTTCTATAGACCCTCTTAGCCACCACAGAATCACCAACAAGGGTAGAGACAAAAAAAGATTCTAACAACACATCAACGAGCACATCAAACCTCATAGCCACATAAGGAGTCACAAAGGACAAAGTAGCGCCTAGATAAAATAAAGCATACACATCTATTTGGAAAACTTGTAACATACCGGTCACCACATCTAGGGAACTCTCTTGATCATCTCTAATTTGTAGAGCATAGAATCGGTTTTGCTTAGGAGAATTTACACCCGAACCAATTGGACCGGATGAAGGGCAGGGTTGAGCCCTACGACGAGTATCTCCATCATTATTAGCTTCCGAAGGATAATTCCTTATTTTGTTATCCGTCTTTCTACACCCAAAGCAAGCATTGGAACCCGCTAAACACTTCCCTTCATGATTCTCCAATATTTAGCACAAGTAGGCATCGAAGACCTATTACCATCTCCTTGAGGTTTAGGGTTAGATACCTTTCATTGTTAGGCCTTTGAGGAGCATTTGAAGAACCTTGCCCGAAGAACTTTTGCCGAAACCTTGAACGAACCCCCCATCGACCCTAGAATGTGAAAAGTTACCTTCATCAATTCATGCCCTCTTTGCTTCCCTAGATCTCTCCTTAAGATTTTCCTCTTCAATTTGATGGGCATACACCATAAGGTGATATGTCCATGTCATGGACAAGCATAGCGGTGGGGCATTCTTTGACTACCATGTCGGACAGCCTCGATACAAACTTACTCATCTTAGCCCTACGATCTGCCACAATATAAGGAGCATATTTGGATAACTGAGTGAACTTCAAAGCATATTCCCTTACACTAATATTTCCTTGCTTAAGGTTGATGAACTGAAGTACTTTGGCCTTTCTCATCTCAAGAGAGAAAAATCTATCAAGAAAAGCACTTTTGAACCTTTCCCATTCTATGGGACCCACTTCTTTCGGCCTTCCGTCTTTCCATTGATTGAACCAAATCTGAGCAACACCTTTGAGTTGTTAAGCGGACAACTCCACCTTCTCTAATGGAGTCACTCCCATAATAGAAAGTATCTTATAGACCTCGTCGATAAACTCTTGAGGATCTTTCTCAACTTTGGAGCCATTAAACTCGGGAGGGTTCATCCTTGTAAAGTCCCTCACTCTTGCCACCGTCGTACCCATATTTGGGTTCACGGGGGCTACCACCTCTCTATTGGCTTGAGTCGTCATGCCTTGAGCCAACACTTGGAAAGCCGACCTAAGCTCCGCATTTGTCATATTTTTAGCCAAAGGATCACTCGGATCTTGAGAAGGAGATTGGAGAGTAACTTCTTGACCACATTTTCTCCTTCATTCCTTCTAGCATCAGCCCTTCTAGTAGTCATATCCTTAAAACCATCGGGTAAGGATTAGGAGAAAGACTTTATAGAGTTAAACTCCATGGCAAGACTTAGAGAAATGAAGAAGTGTAGTTTCCTAAACATCTTGTAGTCTCTCATTCATAAATGTGGTGCGCTTCACACTTATAAACAAGACTCTACTAGACGTGGATTGAGACATCATAGAACCATTCTAAACCTTGTGCTCTGATTACCAAGTTTGGAGCGACCCAGGGTACCCCCCATATGTAACAAGGCGTATAAGACTCCGAGAGGCCTCATACAAGCCACTTAGAATATCATAACATAAATTAATAGAAAATGGTGGGAAAATTTAAAACATTTTAACACAATCAAAGTCTGTATAAAACGAGCGGAAGTCTAATAGAATTGTCTCAAACCATCTAACCAACATGAATAAATCTTGGGACACAACCCATACAATACTCCAAAACATAATAGAAAGTCATAATGGAAAGTGGTGGTCAAATCCTCGAATGCTATGAGGACTCACCAAATCTTCACTCCTTGGTCACCTATGAACGTAGCCACGAGTGTGAGAATCAATGTCACCGGATCCTACATTTTGATAAGAAATGTAGGCAAGAGTATGGGTTAGTACAATCATGTACTAAATATGATAGCTAGAATAAACAACATAAACATGAAGGTTAGTCAATATAAACCATAAGCATAATCAATGTACATAAATCATCATCATAGTAAAAGAGGAACACTTGTCAAGCAAACTCAACATATCCTTAGTCAAGACTTGGGTCATCCGCCTCTAGTCAACTTACCTCATGAAGGCATCTCAAGAAACAAACCAACCAAACAATCTTCGCTACATAATATCAAGAAACAAAACGTTTATTGACTGCTCAAAGTCGCCAAAAGTCATACTCAGATGTACGCCGAAGAGATTTAGAGTTTTGTGTTGATGACTGGGTATTCTTAAAAGTCTCACCTATGAAGGGTGTTATGAGATTCGGAAAGAAGGGTAAGCTTAGTCCAAGATTCATTGGGCCATACCGGATCCTTCGGAGGATAGGACAAGTGGCTTATAAGTTAGAGTTGTCATCGAGGCTAGAATCGGTTCATCCGGTATTCCATATATCGATTCTACGGAAGTGTATAGGATACCCTTCTAGGGTTGTCCCTGTTGAGTATGTTCAGATCACAAAGGATTTGTCCTATGAGGAAACTCCAGTTGCAATATTAGATCGACAGGTCCCAAGGTTGAGGACCAAAGATGTGGCTTCTGCTAAAGTACTGTGGAGAAACAAAAATAGGGAAGAGGTGACGTGCGAAGCTGAGGATGGAATGAGATCCAGATATCCTCAGTTGTTTTAGATTCCACATTGGTAAAAATATCAATATTGATTAGCACGGTGAGGTAGGATATCCATTTAGTTTTTTTTATTGTTGCTTATTATTGTTGTTGTATTTTTTTCGTACTATTATTGTGGAGCTATGGTGCTTAGCTATTTGTATCGTCCTGTGAGGTGCTTAGGTTGTAATCTTCTGCATTTCAGGTTCCTGGATATTATGGGTATAGAGTACACTTTGCCAAATTTGGAAACTACTAAGGACTTAACCGCGTGGCTTAGATTTTTCATTTGAGGATGAATGTTTCTAAGAGGGGGAGGATGTAACACCCCGACTTTTCAGAACTTTAATTTAACTCATATCTTTGTGGAAAGACAAAGATGGTGAGTAATAAATTAAGAATGATGTGGTATGTCATATTTTAAGTGTTCAAGGGTTGTATCTCAAGTTTTTAAGTTAGGTAAGTGGCAAAATAAAAGTTGGCGAAAGTTATCATAGGTTTCTTTTTAAATATTTCTCTGAAATTTGGGTGAAAGGTCTCGGAGGATTTCTCCAATCTCTAAAGAGTTATGGGGCCTACGACCTATAAAATTGAAGGTCTACAAGTCTAGTTTCAAATGCATCAAACCGTTTGTTCATACGACTTCAGAATAGAGAGATATTCACGTTTTCGCGAGACTGCACAAGCAGGCATGTGAGGTGGGTCCCCTAGGTCGGTGGAACCTTATAAGATAGCATCTTCTTCATTTTTATTCATTCCAGCTCTTAAGAAACCCACAAAAATCAGAGAATTACTCCTCAAATCATCCTTTTATGTTCATGATCTCTTCTTGGCTCCTTATCAAAAATTGCCCTACATCGTGAGCTCGTCGTTTTGGTATAGTTTTCATGGTGAATTGAGTGGTGTAGCTCCGTGGAGGTTCTTGCAGCAGAGGTTTTTTTTTGGTGTTTTGATTTTATTCAAGTGTTCTGGGCGTGTAAAGAAAGGTAGGAACCATCAGTTATCAGTTTATGGATACCTTAGCTCTTAGATAGTAATTTACGATAGGAATTCGTATCGATTGTCGAATTGTTGTAGTAATTCTTGTCCTTAATTACTGATTGATTTTACTTTTTTTAGTGTTGTAGTGGTGTGAAAAGAGGTATTTTCAGCATAAATTATAAAGGAAAAGGTTTGTTAAGGCTATTCCCTTCGTTCGGTGTGTTTCCTTAGAGCTTGGGAGTGATATAATAGGGTAATTAATGTTGATGATCTTATAGATGTAATTGTGAGTGGTTGGCTGATTGAGTGGTTATAAACCCTCATTTTAGGGACTCATAATCTTTTAAGAACGACCTAAGTTAGCAACTACTTGGAGACTATTCATATATATTGTTTAAAGCTAAATTTCTCGCCTTTAGCCTATTCAATTATTTGTTCTCGCCCTTGGGGCTATTGTTGTTAGCTGTTGAGCTATGAACTGCCTATGGGGGCTATGATGTTGTCTAAGAGGACTATGTTACTGCCTAAGAGGGCTATGTGTTACCCACGAGACTATATTGATGCCAAAGAGTGTTATGTGTTGCCTACAGGGATACTTTGACGCCAAAGAGGGCTATGTGTTGCCTACAGGGCTATGTTGATGCAAAAGGGGGCTATGTGCAGCCCACTGAGCTATGATGTTGCCTAAGAGGGCTATGCGCTGCCTACGGGGCAATATAGTTGCCAAAAAGGGCTATGTGACTTCTTACAAAGGCAAGGGGCTACCGATAGGGTATGTAGATTGATTTGGCACCTTCTGGGCTTATGGGGGCCTAGGTAGGTGGTGTGTTGTTTGTACCTGCCGAGCTTATGGGGGCTTGGTTAGGTTGTGGTTTGATCATTTTTTTGTATTTTTAGATTCAGTAGTGGGTTAGCATGCTTATCTAAATTTTGATTTCCTTACCTGATTGGTTTTGGTATGTGATGATACTTGCTCATTTAGTCTATAGCCTTTCATACTCAGTACATTATTTCGTACTGACACCCCATTGCCTGGGGGTGGTGCATTCATGCATGTAGGTCCCGACAGACGACCTAGTAGACCTCCTCAACAGCAGGATTAACTTCTATCTGGTTGGCCCCTTTCCTCCGGAGCTGCCAGAGTTGGGAGGTGAGTTAGTTTTTGTTGTATATATTTTTATGGGGAGGCTGGGGCCCTGTCCCGATAATATTTACCACTCTTAGAGGCTTGCAGACTAGTGTGTGGGGTGTATAGCTACGTTATGGCCATGCTGGCCTAGTTTGTTGGTTTTCTGAAGCTTGTGAGTTGTTTGATGTATTGTCTTGATATATCCCTGCTTTCAGTTTTGGTATAGAGATCATGGTGGCCTCGACGGCCCTATCAGGACTTATGTGCTAGTTGGCTATTTCTTTATAGGAACTCTTGGGAGTAGCTGTTTCTTTTATAGATCTTTTGATAGGGGCCTTGCTGGCCGAGGGCTTAGTTTTAAGCCGAGATATACTTGTTTGTTTTCTTGATTCCGTGTGGTTGTCATGCGCTAGTAGCAAATGGTTCAGCAGGGTTGTCTCGTGCCTGAGTTTTGGCATTCGGAGCCAGTTGCGCCCCTTGAGTTTGGGGCGTGACAATATTTTCCGTATATCAATGACTTAGGAGCCATAGACTTCCCAAGTAATTTGGTGGATGACTTCATCATATCAATTTGCCTTAGAGGAAAGGTCAACCCTTCCATTGGATTTTCTCGCAACTTGAGAGAGTTTCATTCGTCCTCCTTTGCCTTTGGAGCATAACAATGAATGGGTGTCATTTTTTACTTGAAAAAACACCATTCGCTATAGGCATCTTGTTCGGATTTCCAAGTTTTGTATCTTTCTTGTTTGTGACTGTTTCCTTACCGAAAACTACCTTAGCCATCTTGTTAAGGAGTTCGACATCTCCAGATGCAATGTCATCAACTTTTGTGGCATATTTCTTCAAGTAAAACTTTGCGTCAGTGAAGTGTGCTTCGGCTTCTGTGAATAAATTATCATCTGCAATATTCTTTTGTGCAACTCCATCCTCATAATACTTCAAACATTGAGGTAGGTAGATGGGATTACTTTATTATTATGTACCCACGGCCTAACAAGCAAAATTTTATATGAATTTTTTGCATCAATTACATGTAACCACACGCTTGATTGCACCACTCCGATGGTGAGGTCTATTTTGACAATCCCTATGGCCCTTTGTCCTCCTTGATTGAATCCTTGGATCATCAAGCGACTTTCAGTAAGATCTCATGTTGAGATCCCAAGTTCTTTCATTGTGCGAATCAGTAGGATGTTAATTCGAGATACTCCATCGACTAGGATTTTGTTCACCCTTTTCTCACATACAAAACAACCATGAATAAAGGGTGATTATGAAGTGTGTCACCAAACAGAAGATCATCATACATAATGTGATTTTGGACATGTATGCATTTTTTACTTCAGGAGATTACTTTGGAGTTTCTTTTGGTGATGGATGATGAGTCGGAGATTTTGACTCATTTAGGGCTTAATATTAATAGTTTTAGTGTCCTAAATTCCTATTTAATAATATAAATTGATGTTAAAATATTAATTTGCAGCAATGAATGCAAAATAGCAAGGCAAAGACATCACCGGGCAAAAAGGAGCGAAAAATCTGAAAAAGCTGAAGAAAAGAAAGGCCGATTTTCACCAAAGCTACTCGGCAATTTGCCGAGTGGCCCTTCAGCCCGCCAAAAGTTATAACAGGCCAGCCCATGGACAAAGTCAACTCAGCGAGGAAAATGATCATTTGGCGAAGCTCCGACTGGTTCGGTGATGGAAGTCTTGATCGCTTAAAGTCACAAAATGGAAGTGGTGAAAAGAAAAGTCAAGAAGGCAACAGAAAGGAAGATTCGGCGCATAGCTGACCTTGTCGGCGAAGACCAACTTATTTTGCCAAATGGTTCAGAAGGTGAAAATCTGGGAACGTATAAATGGAATTTTGAAAAGAAGAAAAATAGTTCCCTCATATTCTAATCCTAGGTTTTTGATCTAAAATACTCTGAAAATTGTTTTTAGTTTTTTTGAGTAGGAATTTAGGGTTGGTTTTAATTTTGAATTGATTTTGAGCATTGTGAAGACTTGTAATTTGTTACCCAAGCTTACGGAGAACATAGTTGGTAACATTTTCTTGCTTTTTATGATGTTTGGCTAAAACCCCCATTCTTGGGAGTGTGATTATGTGATTGAATGTTTCAATTAGCTTATGGGGTTTAGTATTTACTGATTTAAATGTTGATTTGTAGTGAGTTCAATTGATAGTTGAGTTTTAATTGATGAATTGTAGTTGCAAATACAGTTCTAGTTTAGCATTCTAGGCTTGCTTGGGAAAGAGATTTTAGAATTAAAACTATCAATTGATGATTGTAGTGATTGGGTTATTGTGAAATCAGCTTGAGAAAGTGGGTCTGAATTCAATTCTACTAATTTAGATCGAGAGAGTAGATTAATTGAGGTTTTGGGTTATTCATGTTTGTTGGCCTTGTCGAGGTTCGAGACAACTCGCTTGATTCGTAATAGTTGATTGAGATATAGCTGTTACACTTAAAGCCTAGCCTACCCACTAAGATTCAATGACTTCTACTAAATATTAATCATCCGTTTAGCGAAATTGGCATTTAATTGGTCACACTCCCAAGGATCCCCCTCTAGTTGATTACTCCTGTGTTTTTGTAGTTGTTAATTGCTCACTCTAATCCCCCCAAATTGACAGTAGTCATCAAACCCCTGCCATTTACTTTATTTATTTCAAAAATATCTACTTCTACAATTGATTAGAACAGTTCTTTCACTTCGTAATTGAATTCTCTACCGTATCACTCTATGTGGGATTGACCCCAACTGTTGGTTGGTTTATACTTGATTTCGACCGCCTACACTTAGAATCGGATGAAGTGTAGTTGAGAATTATCAAAAATGGCACTACTGCCGGGGAGTGGTGTTTAGAATTCTTTTAGTGAAGTTTAGTTGTGAACTAATCTTGTTGTAGTTGAATCCACTTATTTTTGTGTGTCGTTGGCTGCTCTTAAACAGGTGACGAGATGAGTGTTAACGGGAGCAATGCTAGCCAACTTGGACACAATGAGGACATCGGTCACTTGCACGATCTCAATGAAGATCAGTTGGGAAGTGCAGGTGCTATTCAATTGCCTCCGGTTGTGGGCAATGCAATATTTCATATGACTAGCACTATGTTGCAGCTGTTGCAAATGAAGGGTTTATTTTGGAGGGCTGGCTCATTAGGATCCCCATGACCACATCCGGAACTTTGTGGACATGTGTGGTCCATTTTCCTTCAAGAATATCACTCAGGAGTCAGTCCGACTTCATTTGTTCCCTTTTTCTCTGATGGGGGAGGCAACAAAGTGGTAAGCCGACCTACCAAGGGACTCAATTACTTCCTGGGAAGAGCTCATTGATGCGTTCTATATAAGGTTTTTCCCTCCTTCGAGGATGATGGTATTGAGAGATAATATTCAGAACTTCAAACGATTGGATGGTGAACCAATTCATGAGACATAGTTGAGGTTTCAGATGTTGCTGCCCCAATGTCCAACTCATGGGCTCCCGAACAATGTGTTGTTTCAACACTTCTACCAAAGTCTAGATTCAGTCAACAAGGGTGTGGCTTACCAGCTCGTTCAAGGAGGAATCATGCAACAACCATTTGAATTAGCATCTACTCTTCTTGATGGGATGACAAAGATTAACCGTGCTTGGTACACTAGGGAAGACCAAGTGTCTCCTTTGAACTTTAGGATGACAAAGGAACAATTAGAAAAGGACCAAGAGCGGGATGAAAACATGGCCAAGATGATGACCCAAATGGATATATTGTTGAAACATGTCATGGGAAATGGTTCTAAGAATGTGAATGTAGTTGGATTTAGTGGAGTAAATCCTGATGATGCACACTTTGAAGCTATGTACAATGAAGAAGTACATTTTCTAGCAAATCAGGGAGGAGGTTTCCTCTAAAATTATCCAGGGTCGAGTGGGAACCAAGGTTAAAATAAAGAGCGCAATGAAGGTTGGAAAGACCATGATAGGGAATGGTGTGACCGTTTTACAAATGGGAGGGAGCCGGATGCCTACAAGGATCGCTATGTACCCCCGCACGAGCGTCAAAAGCCAAAAGAGCAAAGGGCTGATCCTGAAAATTTCCGCATAGAATATATTCTTGCACGTATTCTCACAAAGTGGCAGGATCATACAAGGTGCTAAAGGAAATGAAAGATGACGTCTCTTCTCTGAACCAGACGGTTACTTCTCACTTAGTGTCCATTAAGCAGCTGGAAACTCAGATGGGTCAAATCTCGTCTCATTTAAACCAAAGAAAAAAAGGGTGCCTACCAAGTGATACCATGGTTAACTCAAAGAATGAAGCTTGAAAGCGCATTTTCATCGTGCCACGACGTTAAATAAAGCATTTCTTGGGAGTCAACCAAAGTTTTAAGTTTTAATGTTGTTGTTCAAATAACGGGTGTTCGAGGTGCAGGTTGAAAATTTGAAATTATGGAAAAAGAGGCAATTAGGAGAGCTTAGGTACCAGTCGGCGACTCGCCGAACAGGACAGCAAGCCCGATCTGGATTACTGTTTTGACCAACCAAAGGCTGGATTTCTTTAAAATTCGGCTGGAAAAAGAACCATTTAGCACATCGCTGAATGGTCGGCAACATAAGTTGGTGTCGCCAACTTGGACGCGAACTTAAGGATGATAAACGGATCTAACCGTATTGAATTCAAATTTCCATTTCTTTTTATATTTTCCAACTTTTACACTCTTGCAATAATGAGTCTTAGATTTTGACTCATTTAGGGCTTGGTTTTCAAAGTTTATTGTCTTCAAATGCCTAATTTATGCTCTAAACTGATGTTAACGTGTTGATATGCAGCAATAAAGGCAAAGGAGCAAGGAAAGGACATTACCGGGCAAAAAGAAGCTAAAAAGATGAAAAAAGCTAAAGATAACAAAAGTTAAGAATCGCCAAAGCCACTCGGTGACTCGCCGAGTGGCACTTCAGCTTGCGTAAAATTCCAGACTGTCAGCCCTAGGAAGAAGCCAACTTGGCGATGGAGTTGGACCTTCGACGAACCGCCGACCGGATTGGCGACACATTCTGGATCGCCTAAAGTTACAGAAGCTTGAGGATAAAGAGCCATGGAAGACCGGCGATGGAAAGGAGCGATTAGCGCATCGCCAACACTCGACTTACTTTGCCTAATGGACCTGGCAGCAAAAAATTGGGAAACTATAAATTGAATTTTAAAAAGAGTTCAAGGGTCCTGATTTTTATTTTTCTAAGTCCAGTTCTAATTTTCTTTCAAGTTTTACATTTCTTTGAGTATTTTCCATTGCAGAACCTTGCTAAAGGAGTTTTTCAAGTATATTTGGACTGGGTCTTCGATTTTAAGCATTTTGGATCATAGTAAAGACTTGGATTGCAATACCCAGATTATGGAGAACGTAATTGGTATTGATTTCTATCTTTTTATGATGCTTGGCTAAACCCAAATTCTTGAGGTGTGATCATGTGATTATTTGTCTAATTAGCATATGGGTATTGTTGTTTAATGATTTATATGTTGTTTTAATGTAGGTTTGATTAATAGCTGAGTAGTAATTTATGAATTGTAGTTGCAAATATAATTTTAGCTTAGTGTTTTGGGCTTGCTCGAGAGAGAGGTTCTAAAACCAAGGTTATCGATTGATGATTATAGTATGTGGGTTGTTGTGGGTTCAGCTCGAGAGATTAAATCCTAACTCATTCCTACCTATCTAGCACGAGAGAGTAGATAAATTAAGGTTTTCAGTTGTTTTTAGTGTTAAGCTTATCGAGGTTCGAGAGAACTCGTTTGAATCGTAATGGTTGTTCGAGAGAAAACTATTGCATCTACAGTCTAGCCTACCCACGATGATTCAGCAATTTATTAATAAACTTCAATTACCCATATAGCGAAATTAGCTTATAATTGATCACATCCCCGAGAATTCCTTCCTACTTGTCTACTCCCCTATTTTCGTGACTGTCGTAGTTGATAATTGACACCTTTAAACCCCCCATCTGACATTCGTTTTCAAACCTTTAACCTATTTTGTTTGATTTCAACCATGTCTACTTCTATAACCAATTAGAATCGCAATTGTTACATCTTAATTGAATTCCATAATGTACTGCTCTCTGTGGGTTCGACCCCAACTCTTCGTTGGGTTTTATACACCTAGTATTGGATGAGGTGTACTTTGAGCGTTCATAAAAAATGGTGCCGCTGCTGGGGAGTGGTGTTATTGAATTCTCTTTTGAAGTTGATTTGTGATTTGATTGTGTTGTAGTTGAACCTTTTTACCTTTTTTGTGTGTTGTTTGTTCTCTTTGAGCAGGTGATGAAATGAGTGTAAATGGAAGCAACGCCAGCCAGCTGGGCCAAAATGACGATATCGGTAACTTGAATGATGTGAATGAAGTGCCGGTAAATGTGGTACATGTGGGTGGTGTAGGTGCTATCCAGTTGCCTCAAGTTGAGGGTAATGCAGTGTTCCACATGACAAGAACGATGCTACAACTATTGCAAATGAAAGGGTTATTTGGTGGCTTGGCACATGAGGACCCGCATGACCATATTAGGAATTTCGTGGACATTTGTGGTCCCTTCTCGTTCAAGAACATATCCCAAGGGCCTGTTCGACTCAGATTGTTCCCAATTTTATTGATAGGAGAGGCTACCAAGTGGTTAGCTGACTTACCTCGGGACTCCATTACTACATGGGATGAATTGACCAAAGCATTCTACAAAAGGTTCTTTCCACCTTTAAGGATGATGACATTGAGGGATAATATCCAAGGTTTCAAACGCTTGGATGGTGAGCCAATCCACGAGACTTGGCTACGGTTTCAGAAATTCCTACTTCAATGTCCGACTCACGGACTCCCAAACAACTTCTTGCTACAGTATTTCTACCGGAGTCTAGATTCGGTGAACAAAGGAGTGGCTGATCAATTTATCTAAGGAGGTATCATGCAACAACCTTTTGATATTGCTGCTACTTTTCTTGATGGCATGACTAAGATAAATCGAGCTTGGTATACAAGAGAGGATCAAGTGTCTCCTTTGACGTTTAGGATGACGAAGAAGCAAATTGAAAAGGACCAAAATATGGCTAAAATGATAAAGCAATCGGACCTTTTGTCAAAGAATGTGATAAGTAGTGGTACTAGAGCTGTGAATGTTATTGGTGTGAGCGGGGTGAATCCCGATTAGGCATATTTTGAGGCTCTATATAATGAGGAAGTGAGCTTCCTTGCAAATCAAGGTGGTGGTTTCCGTCCAAGCTATCCTAGGCCGGGCGGGAATTAAGTTTGTAATAGAGAGAGTGATGACGGTTGGAGAGACCATGATAGGGAATGGCGTGATCGTGGTACAAATTGTAAGGCGACAGATGGGGACAAGGAGAGATATGTACCTCCCCATGAGCCTCCAAAGCCCAAAGCACAAAAGGTTGACCCGGAGAATTTTCGCACTGAAGATATGTTCTCACGCATTCTCAACAAAGTGGAAGGGTCAGACAAAGTGTTGAAAGAGATGAAGGATGATGTCTCAACTCTCAATCAGACGGTAACCTCTCACTCAGTCTCCATTAAACAGATGGAGACACAAATGTGTCAAATCTCAACTCACTTGAATCCAAGAAAAAAGGAGGGATGCCGAGTGACACAATGGGCAATCCCAAAAATGAAGCTTGAATGGGTATTTTCGTCATGCCACAACGTTAAATAAAATGCTTCTTGGGAGGAAACCCAAGTTTTTGATGTTTTTAATAACGGGTGTTGATTTTGTAGGTTAAAAACATGAAATTGTGGGAAAAGGAGTAGTAGGCGAGCTAAAAGCCCAGTCGGTGACTCCCCGATCATGACGGTGAGACTGATTTGGTCAGTCGTTTGAACCACCCAGCTTGATGGGCATTTGTAAAACTCAGCGAGCCTAAAGCTGAGTCTTCGACTCGCCGAACAGGTCGACGAGCCCGACTTGGACCGTCGTTTGAACCACCAAGTTTGTTGGGGATTCTGTAAAACTCGGTGAGCTAAAGAGAGACTCGATGCATCACCGAGTGGGTCGGCGACGTAACTCGTGGTCGCCGACCAGCGCGCGAACTAACGAGTCTTAAAAGGCCAAACCGTTTTAAATTAAAAAACCTCCCTTATTTTATACTTTTCAACTTCCAAACTCTCACACCACTTATATTTTCATACTCGTACTTTTATTTTTTAACTTTACTTGGGATCTTGTGCTCAGGGTGGACTTTAGGATTACATTTCTACCTAGCTTTTTAAATTTTCGGCATCTAAGATTGGTTTTCCGATCCCCGCTCTTTAATTGGTTGAAATCAAATACAATTGTCATTTTGTGGTTATTATCTATGTTTATTGTTGTTTTGTTTATCGTTTGATGGTTTGTTTTCCCGTATTAAATCGAATTCATGATTACTTGGCCTTAAATGGTAAACTCCCATGTCGTTGATTGATAAAATTATTGGGTTGTGTTGAAAATGTTGTGGCTCTAGCGGGGTGAAGTCTAAGTAACCCCGAATTGTGCTAATTATCGAATTTTGACCAATGATGCAGCGATTGATGTCATTCTTAAGGGAAAAAGACATCAATTGGCTAATTTTGGCAAAATCGGGGGAAATCTGAGTACCCCGAGGGCATGAGTCATATGGGTCTTGATTGAATTTTATAATGTGAGTGTTTAATTTTGTTTTCATGAGTTGTGGGATTGATTTTGAAGTACGGAGCACAAATCTGGCATGTTGGGCTACTCGGCGAGCTGGGTCGAGCTCGCCGAGTGGTTCGGCGGTTCGCCTAACGTCCCCTAGATCGCTTTTTAATTTTTTAAATTGTGCGTTTGAGTTCTATAACTTTCGGCGATATGCCTGAGCTCACCTAGTTCACTCGGTAACTCATCGAAAGTACTTCCAGATCGCCCTTCTGTGCCCAATTTTTTTTATTCTGTAACTTTAGGCGAGCAACTTCTAGTTCGCCGAATGGTGTCGGTGGTCCACCGAATGGTCCTGGACATCATCGACCTATGCTTAGTTTGAACTATTTTGATTCTGGAACTTTCGGCGAGCCCGACCTGGCTCGCCAAAGGGGTTTAGCGACTTGGCGAAAGGTTCGGCTAGTCTTTCTGTGCAGTTTTGATACTTCGCTTTTTCTTTGAATTACATCTAACGTTTGTTGTTTTGTGTGGCAGAAATCGCTAGACCCAAGGTAGCAGGAAGAAATCAACCGCCTAGAAAGCGGGTACGTGGAATAGTTATAGATGAAGAAGTTGCTGCTTCCCGGGCTCCGGTTACAAAACTACCTCCATAAGGAGGTAAAGGAAAGGGAAAGGCGCTCATTGAGTTGACACCTGCGGAGGAGAACTCTGATAGTGAGGGGGTCTACGACACAGACCTCACTACCTCCGCCAGTGAGAGTCAGTCTCAGGATGGTTCTCCGGCCTCTATCTCTGAGCCAGAAGATGATCAACTCCTATAGGCTAGGAGAGCGGAGCTACGCTCCAAGTCTTTAAATGACCCGTCTAGGATCCCGGTGCCTCCGACGCTTACTCCTCCTTTTCCAGCTCCAGAGCAGACAGTTGTCCAGGCACCACCAGTTTAGTGTCCTCCTCCATGGTCACTCAATAGACTAATGGCCGAGGGTTCGAGGACCATATTGGAAGAAAAGCGGTTGTCCACCGATGGGGTGGTGGACTGATAACAGGAAGAGTGGAACACTCAGAAGTTCCACAAGTTCAAGATTTTTACAAATCCCCGGGGCCCTTACATTTCTACTAGGGTTCGGGAGGTTTATGCGGCGTACGAAGAGCTGGTCTATAAAGGAAAAAAGAAGGCCAGCATGTTCAAGCCGATAGATGAGGTTATGGTTCAATGTAGGAAAGTGAAGTGCAGCAGCTCGAATATAAATGTAGCACTTGGATGTTCTCGAGATTTCATGCATGATTACCCTGACTTGGTCAAGAAGAAAACTTTAGAGGATCTTAAGGGTTGGATGGAACCCCTCCTCTCTGATGCTTCTCTGAGATGGATTGAGGCAGGTGCACCTATCAAGAAGAAGGACCTGAATGTTGCTGCCAGATATTGATTCGGGTTCATTAGCAACACTATCATTCCCTTACAGAATGATTCCGTCCGCCGCCATACGAAGGCTACCTGTCGTGGTTCCATCATATCTAGGCAAAGGTTGAATTTGGGGTTGCTGATCGAGCAAGAGATGGCCATGAGGGCCAAGTAGAGACAGACCTCGCTCCCATTTCCGGTGCTGATCACCGAGCTTTACAGATGGGCTCGTGTTCCTAGAGTTGAGTTGATGGATGTAGTGGTGACCCCCCACCTCTTCCAGTGACATCTGACGTATTGAGGCTGAGTACATGCGGGATGAGGCCGATAGGAGATGTGCTGCACCGACGGATACGTCCACGATAGTTGATGTAGATATGTTGCCGACCGAGGTAATCATTCCCCCTCAGGCTGGTGAGCCTACAGGTACCTCTGGCCTTTTTTCTTCTAATATACCGAGTTCATCTGTTGCACCCCCTCTCTCTTCTTCTGTTGTTGCTGCTTCCCGACCCCCTTATCACCCAGGCCATGCTTTACATAATGGGTCATCTGGCTCAGTCTGCCGATGTGCGTGCCTCCCAGGTTGAGGCTACTGTGCATTGCTTGATAGAGCGGGCGATTGCTACAGCCTTGGCCCCGATTAGGGCTGAGTTTAAGGAGCACCGAAAGTTGATTGAGGGCCACAAATTTGCATTGGATGCCCTTACGGTGAGGGTGGAGGCTTGTGAGCAGAGCTAGGGTTCTACAAATGTTGTGATGGCCTTGAAGGTCGAGGTTGCTGGGGTAAGGAAAGATGTGGACGAGCTGAAGTCCACTGATTTGTCGATGTTGTTTGGGACAACGGAGATTCGTGAGATGACGAGCACTACTATTCCATCTATTTCTAAGGTTCCTCCGGCTACTACCGGAGATGATATTAGGGTTGATGATGAAGACGCCGAGTTTGAGGTAGAGACAGATGAGGAGCAGCTGGGTGTCCGTGACAATGTTGTATATGATGACTTAGCAAATTTGGAGGATGCCATGGTTGAGACTGTTGTGCAGGCATCGCGTAGAGAGACGTCTATGGTGGGCTCTAGTAGAGCCAAGGATGCTGTGGAGCCGGGCACTTATGCCTAGATAGAGTGAGTTGATGACATGCAGACTTCACCCCAGGCTTAGCCTGGCAGGTTGACTTTTTTGCCTCTTTTTCTGTTATTTTGAGACTTTATTACTGTTTCTTTGCATTTGAGGACAACTGCATTTTTTGTTTTTGAGGTGAGGTATTTCCATACCTACCTATATTGGGCTGTTTTTGTGAATATTGTTTTTTTTTGGGTTTTTTGAATGATGGATCGTATCTTGTGTTTATCTATATATATTGTTTTTTTATCAAAGTTTGGTCCATTGTTTTTAATGTGCAAATGATTTTGAACCGATTTTAAAAATGTGCCAACTCTTGATGTGTGAATGTGGTTGTTCTTTTGCAATTTCTAGTGTCGGTTTTTTTCAATACCGATGATTTGAATAGTGCTTTTGTTTGAACAACATGTGTGTGAAAATCTGATAAGGTAAATTTAGTTGCATAAGTCATATGTGAACTCATATCATCTAGTTGTGACTATGCGATTTGTTGAGTCGAATTCTTGTGATGATCATTGCAAGTTTGCGAAAATGGTTAAGTCTTGTTTTGATAATTGTGTTGGATGCCATGTGTGGGTAGATTGACTTGTAATACATGCTTGGTTATACCTAGAACTTTCCCCGTTGGTCCGATTGGCTAATGTGAGTGAATGATCGAAATGATCTTAGGCAATTTGTGGAGAGTGAACCATTTTTTCCCTTTTACCTCTTTGTGACCACCTTGTGAGAGTGTGAACCTAGCTTGACACCATTTGAGCCTATCCATTTCTTTGGAGGAACCTTGAACACAAATGACCCCTTTTCTTTCCCACCTGTAATCTTCATGAGGCATTGGTTGTTATAAATAGCCAACTTAGGCCAAAAGCCTAAGTTGGGGGTGTGGTGAAAAATGAGAAAAATCAAGAAGTTTGAGAAATTCTCCCTCTTTGAAAGAGTTTGTTGAAAAAAATGGAATCCCTCTATATAAAAAAAAGAAGAGAAGAAGAAAGAAAGATCAAAAATATTTAAAAAGAGAAATATTGTTGAAATAAAGTGAGTGAAATGAGCAAAAGAAATGGGGTATCCAATAAGTTACTCTTAAAAGAATAGGGTGTGGATTTTGAGAATCAAAAAATGTTGTAGAGAAGGTGAAAGAATGAAATGCAGGTCATGCTTCATGAAGGAAAAAGTTACTAAGCCTAAATGATCATACCATTACCCTCAGCCGCGGTAAAAGCCTTAAAAGACCTTTGTGTTCTTGAATGAGCTTATTATCATGTTGATTGGAAAATACGAGCAAGCCTATGGAAAACATTATGCATGTGTTCGTTTTTGAGAGAGTGAGAGTTGTTTTTGATTCTGAATTCTTAAAGTTGTTGAGCTTTTTGTGAGCATGGAATTATTTTTTACTGTGAGGGCATTCGAATGCTTTTGTTGAGCTTGAACTTGCATTTGCAGCAAGCATTGTGAGCTTGAGTCCATTTGATGATGGTTAGTCACAATTTTAAACTTAGAGTGCACAATTGAACATTGCTTGTGTGCATGTATGTTGACTCTTGAGTAGGAGTGTTTGTATACATCCTTATTGAACAAATTGATCTTGAGTTTAACTTGAGGACATGCAAAAGTTTAAGTTGGGGGTGTTGATGAGTCCTAGATTTTGACTCATTTAGGGCTTGGTTTTCATAGTTTATTGTCCTCAAATGCCTAATTTATGCTCTAAACTAATGTTAAAGTGTTGATTTGCATAAATAAAGGCAAAGGATAAAGGCAAGGACATCATCTGGTAAAATGGAGATAAAAAGATGAAAAAGGTTGAAGATAACAAAAGCTGAGAATCGTCAAAGGCACTCGGCGACTCGCGCACTTCATGTAACACCCGGAAAACTAGTGAGCTAAACTAGAGCTTTACGTGAGAGTTCTAGAGTTTGATGTGAGGGTTAGAGTCATAGATTCGACTTGCCGTACTTAGAATGAAGGTTTTAGGGCTAGGGCATCAAGGTACGACCCCCCAAGGACCAAACAAGGATCCTTGAGGGGGACCCAAAACAGTCCCTAAAAGCTTCCCTAAAAGGGGCCACCTACGGTTGGGACTCACGCCCCGTGGGAAAAGTTCATGGGTCAAGACCCCTAAAATAGACCCGAGTACCCCATTCACGAACCAGTATGGTCTGTAGACCTACCCACGATTCGTGGGTCGGGGTCTCGTGGGTGGGGCAGTTTTGAAGTTTAGTTGTTTTAAGTTCGGGACGTAGGGGTTAATCCATAATTAGTTAGGGGTTAAGTGGTGTCATTTTATTAGTAATTAGACCACCTTTATAAACCTAATAGACCCCTAAATACGTTGATCCTAGGCATTATTTTCAATTCACCAAAGAACCCAAATTCCCTCCCAAAAATCCTCTCTCTAGAAAGTGAAGAAGAAGAAGAAGAAGAAGAAGAAGAAGAGAAGGAAGCTAGGTCAAATTCCTCCATTGTTACAAGCTTTTGTGAGGGCTTTATAATCAAGGTAGGTTATCTTATTCATCTATGTATTCTTCCATCCATAGAGCCCCCTAGAATTCCCCCAATTGTGAAGAAAAACCCCAATTCTAGCTAGGGTTCCTTCCTATATTTTGGGTAGTGTTGAGTATGATTCCAATTGAGTGGATAGTACTTTTTTATGATTGATTTAGCATTGAATCATGATATATTGATGATATTTTATGTTTTCCATGGCTAACCCTAGTTTAATTGATGAAATCAAAAGTATGTGGGTTTATGCCTTGTGAAGGGAAATTGATGGTTCTTGATTGATCCTCTAGAATTAATGACAGGTATAGTAATTGTTCAAGAATAGAAGCATGTAAACATGAATTGAACTAGAACAATGTACATATGATGGATCATGATTAATAATGACTGAGATTGCGACTTTATGATGAATTATGACTAGAATTGCTTAAAGATGAAGCTAGTGACTTCTGGATATGTATGATTATTGTAAGGAGTAAAGCTTTGAGAGTAAGGCTTGTAATCATGATTGTTGATCACTAGGGCCTTGAGAGTAAAGCCAATATGATGAATTATTTATGTTAAGGCTTTAAGAGTGAAGCTTATATGAAAATGGTAGACTACTAGATAGAGTTGTTGTGAAAGGACTTTACCCACCTAATCTACCTCATGAATGTATGAAGTAATATAATCACATGAGTTATGATGTTTTCCATGCCTAGTGCTTGAACCCTAAGTGTGATGATGGAAAGTAAGTGTTGAACCTCAAGGAGGTGAAGTATGAGATTATACTTGTAGTGATTGAACTACTTAAATTATGATTATATCCATGTCTAATGTAGGCATTCTAGATATGTTGATTTGATATGAGCTTTGACCCTTGAAAGGGCAATACACGATGTTATGCATGTTTTATGAAGGTTATGTATATGCTTTAAGAATACTTTGAGAGTAAGGTGATCATGACTATGATGTAATTGTAGTGTAATTGAAAGGTTATTCTCACATACACCCTTATGCATGACTATGAATGAAGTGTCCACGATTATGATAATGTCGTTGTTTTGATTGAAAGGCTATTCTCATGAACACATTATGAACATGATGTGAAAGATTTTCTCACAATATGATTATTCTAAGGTTGAAAGGCTTTCTCACCTAATTGAATCTAACATGAACATGAAGACATGGACGGTGAAAGGTTATTCTCACGCATGATCTAATGAGCTATAGTATGAATTATATCGGATTGAGTGTTGAGAAATTTTTCCATAAACATGAACTTAAGTCAAGACTTAATATAATGGGAATTATGCTTAGCACCGAGAGGATATGAATATGAGATGGAAGCTTTTACGCCAGTTAGTCCGGCTTCCCAAATGGGTTCATTTTACGCCAGTCAGTCCGGGTTCCCAAAATATGTATTTCATATGAGTATGTGATGAAAGCTTTTTCGCCAGTAGTCCAACTTTCCAAATGGGTTCCTTCTACTCTAGTTAGTCCGGGTTCCTGAAATATATATGTCATGAGATGGAAACCTTCTACCTCAAAAGTCCGGGTTTCTAGTAGCAATCTCCTTATCTCATAACTACGTGCCACCGTAGGTTATTTAGCAATTGGATCCACCTAAACCTAATACATGATGGTTCTACCTTAGGCAAGTAGACCAACCTCTTTTTAGTGTGGGGAATGACACCGGATTCCATGATAAGCTCACATAGTCTATGTCGGTTAAGGTTAATTCCCTAAACAAGAAAAGGATTATGAGTTATGAATAATGGTTACTCAAGAAGCTTTACTTAGCATGGATGGTATTATGGGACCTTATTCATGCATGGCACAAGTATGCTTTGGGGGTAGTTATGATATGTTCCTTTGTATGATATGATGATCTATGTTTATGACTTATGCTTATGATGTGTGCTTAGTTTGGATTGTAGCTTGAAAGGCCCTTCCAATGCATGTGTGACTAAAGGTGGATGTTCCATTGTCCTTTGTGATGAGCTTAATATGAGAATAAGAGATGATACATATGAATGAAGACCCTAGAGTGTCTAGCTTAGCATGGGTAGGATTATGGGATCTTATTCATGCATTGCACAAGCTTGCCTTGAGGTAATTCATGAAGTGTTTCTCTCATATGATCTATGTTTAGCTTGGATTGTTGCTATAGTTGCCTTTCTTGCTATGTTGACTATAGGTGATAGATTCCCTTGTCTATATGAAGAAAGTATACGAATGAGACCAAATGAATGGTAAGTATGAATATGGTGACTTCAAGGTTATGCTTAGTGTGAATGGTATCATGGGATGTCATTAATGCATTGCACCAGTGTGTTTTGAGGTTACTTAGGAGTGTAGTGCTCATATGATATGAAGGTCTAAGTGTAGACTATGCCATGAACATGATGTATCTCCTATGCTCAAGAATTATGTCTCATGTTGACTTATGCTTATATGATGCTTATGGTTGAGATTATGCTTATGACTATGTTATTTTGTCTTTATGCTTATGTCTAATGTTGACTAACCATTTTGAGATACTCTTATAATGTTATGCTAGCTAACATATTTAGTACATTTTGTACTAACGCATACTCTTGCCTACATTCTTATCAATTGTAGGGTTCGGTGAGCTTGAGTTCTATCTTGGAGGTTAGGTTCTTAGAAGGTGCAAGAAGTTGAAGATTGGTGAGTCCTCATAGCTTCGAGGATAAAGCCACCATTACCTTTATGTCTTTTCTTTATGATTTAGACTTTTGTATGGGCTGCGTCCCAATGATCTATTCAAGTTGAGTCTAGAGGGTTTAAGACAAAGTGTAGTAAGATTTCCGCTTGCATTTTATAAAGACTTCAATTGTATGGATAAAGTTTTAAAATTTCCATACTTTTCTATTATCTTATGTTATGATATGCTAAGGGTTGTATGAGACCCCCTTCGGGGTCAATTACACCATGTTACATCTAGGGTGTACCCCTGGGTCGTGACAAACTTGGTAATCAGAGCATAAGGTTTTAGAATAGTTCTAGGATTGTCTCAAAACCACATCTAGTAGAGTCTTGTTCATAGGTGTGAAGCGCGCCACATTTATGTATAGGAAGCTATTAGATGATTAGTAAATCTCACTTCTTCATTCTCTAAGTCGTGCATTAGAGTTTAACTCTATAAGATCTTTCTCCTTATCCGATGGTCTTCAAGGTATGACTACTCGAAGGGCTCATGCTACAAGGAGCAAGGGAGAAGCTGTTGGTTGTGATGCCAATTATGGCTATGTTACTAGATAGGACTTGATATGCTAGATTTAGATGTCATCCTTAAGATGGATTGATAGTATTATTGTTATGCTCCTATGTGATTATAGAACCCGTATAGTTAAAAATTGATAGTTCCCGAATGAGCCTATTCGTGAGTGGAAAAGGGAAAGGTCTATGTCCTAGGTTTGGATTATGTTTTGTCTTAAAGTTGACTTAGAAGGTTGTATGTACCACCTAGTTGAGGTGAGGGAGAAGAGTTCAAGTGTTGACCAACTTCAAAGAGTTTGTTATCTTATAAGATTGATCTTAAGTATGGTCATTTTGAGTAGGGTTTTTAGATAATACCTAGATATGAATGGTTGGTAGACTCCACCAAGCGTGATTATATGGGTTGGAATGGTCTAGAATTTTCTTGGTCCGACCTTAGTAAAATGGAAAGAAATATGAGGGTAGAAGTTTGGCCGGCAAAGAGGTTGCTTTAATTGTGGTGAAAGTGGTCAGAAAATGAAGAATTGTCCAAAACCAAAGGCTATGAGAGGAGAGGGTAAGCAAGTTCCTCCTAATGGTTCCGGTATGTGTTTTATGCTCTATGAGATTCCGATATTGCTTGTCTTTTGTGACTTGATATGCTAGACCATGATGCTTTCTTTAGTATGAATGGGCTTCATTGTTGTTTTATGATATTGATGGTAGAACCCTACTTGGCCATTTTGAGTTTTGGATAGATTGAAAGATTTGAGGAATAAGGTGTTTAAGTAATGCCTAGATGGGTTGAGTGAGTAGACTCCTCTTAAGAGTAGTAGTGAAATCCACCATGGTCTAGAATGATCTTGTGTGCTGGATGTGAAAACTTAGTGATGACTTGCTCCGACCTTAGAATTGAAAGAAATGATGCTTAGAAGAGTTTGTACAGGCTTACTCCCAAGGGGGAGATGATGTGCTTAAATAGCAAGGTCGTTAAGTGCTCTTATTGTTCAAGATTTGAGTTGCCTTGAAATCTCACCTTGAGGGGTGTATTGAGTTGGGAAGTTTAGTCTCGGTTTTGTAGGCTCATATGAGATTTTGAGTGGAGTTGGTAAGGTTGCTTGTGAACTAGAGTTGCTTATGAGTGGTACCGATGTATCCGGTTTTCCATGACTCTTGGATATAGAAGGGTATTGGGGATCCGACATTCATAAATTCCTTAAGAAGAGTTGGGAATTAATGAGAATATCTCTAATTTAGAAATACCGGTAGGGATCTTAGACCGGAAAGTTAAGAAATAGAAGAGCAAGGAAGTTACTTCCATGAAAGTTTTAAGGAGTAGAGTATGAGTGAGGGTTTTAGATGAGGGTGCTACTTGGGATGCCAAGGGCCAATATGAAGTCCAGATATCCTCATCCTTTACCTTGTATTCCTCCTTTAGCATTAAGATGATGAGTTCCTCATGATTTTCTTTTTATTTGAAGTCATGTGCGATTGGTATGTTTCCATGTGGTGCATGTTAATGAAAACTTGTGTTTTGAAAGAAAATGGAGTTGCATTATTTATTTTCCTCATGTTGTAGTGCATTAGGTATGAGTTACCTATTTGACATCATGAGATGAACACATGAGCATGCCTTAGTTTGGAGTTGAGAGATTCCTCCTTGAATAGATGCTTTTTGACAGTAAAATGCATATGAGCTCCATGAGAGTATTTTGAGCATGTTATGACTAGGAGATGGTAGTTCCTCCTTCAACATGACTAGTTATGAGAATTTCTTGCATCATGGGTTGTTAGATGTAGTTCCCACTTCCTTATGTTGCATTGAGTATGTTTAGCTTGGAGATGAAGTTCCTCCTTTGTTTTTGTGCATTTAAATGTGTTGCATGCATGATAGGCTGCTAGTATAGAGTCGTTTCCTTTAAGAAGTGTTTAGAATCGTCATTCGAGGATGAATGTTCCCAAGGGAGAGATATTGTAACACCCGAAAAACTAGTAATCTAAACTAGAGATTTACGTGAGAGTTCTAGAGTTTGATGTGAGGTTTAGAGTCATAGATTCAACTTCCCGTACTTAGAATGAAGGTTTTAGGGCTAGGGTGTCAAGTTACGACCCCCAAGGACCAAACAAGGGTCCTTCAGGTGGACCCAAAACAGTCCCTAAAAGCTGCCCTAAAAGGGGTCACCTACGGTTGGGACTCACACCCTGTGGGAAGAGGTCGTGGGTCAAGACCCCTAAAATAGACCCCCAGTACCCTATCCACGAAGGACCAGTATGGTCTGTAGACCCACCCACGGTCCGTGGGTTGGGGTCTCGTGGGTGGGGCAGTTTGAAGTTTAGTTGTTTTAAGTTCGGGACTTAGGGGTTAATCCGTAATTAGTTAGGGGTTAAGTGGTGTCATTTTAATAGTAATTAGACCACCTATATAAACCTAATAGACCCCTAAATACATTGATCCTAGACATTATTTTCAATTCACCAAAGAACCCAAATTCCCTCCCAAAAATCCTCTCTCTAGAAAGTGAAGAAGAAGAAGAAGAAGAGAAGGAAGCTAGGTCAAATTCCTCCATTGTTACTAGCTTTTGTGAGGGATTTATAATAAAGGTATGTTAGCTTATTCATCTATGGATTCTTCCCTCCATAGATCCCCCTAGAATTCCCCCAATTGTGAAGAAAATCCCCAATTCTAGCTAGGGTTCCTTCCTATGTTGTGGGTTTTGTTGAGTATGATTCCAATTGAGTGGATAGTACTTGTTTATGATTTATTTAGCATTGAATCATGACATATTGATGATATTTTATGTTTTCCATGGCTAACCCTAGTTTAATTGATGAAATCAAAAGTATGTGGGTTTATGCCTTGTGAAGGGAAATTGATGGTTCTTGATTGATCCTCTAGAATTAATGACATGTATAGTAATTGTTCAAGATAGAAGCACGTAAACATGAATTGAACTATAACAATGTAAATATGATGGATCATGATTAGTAATAATTGAGATTGGGACTTTATGATGAATTATGACTAGAATTGCTTAAAGATGAAGCTATTGACTTGAATGTCTTGTGATCTAGATATGTATGATAATTGTAAGGAGTAAATCTTTGAGAGTAAGGCTTGTAATCATGATTGTTGATCACTAGGGCATTGAGAGTAAAGCCAATATGATGAATTATGTATGTTAACACTTTAAGAGTGAAGCTTATATGAAAATGGTAGACTACTAGATAGAGTTGTTGTGAAAGGACTTTACCCACCTAATCTACCTTATGAATGTTTGAATGTATGAAGTAATAGAATCACATGAGTTAGGATGATTTCCATGCCTATTGTTTGAACCCTAAGTGTGATGATGGAAAGTAAGTGTTGAACCTCAAGGAGGTGAAGTATGAGATTATACTTGTAATGATTGAACTACCTAAATTAGGATTATATCCATGTCTAATGTAGTCATTCTAGATATGTTGATTTGATATGAGCTTTGACCGTTGAAAGGGAAATACATGATGTTATGCATGTTTTATGAAGGTTATGTATATGCTTTAAGAACACTTTGAGAGTAAGGTGATCATGACTATGATGTAATTGTGGTGTTATTGAAAGGCTATTCTTACATACACCCTTATGTGTGACTATGAATAAAGTATCCACGATTATGATAATGTCGTTGTGTTGATTGAATGGCTATTCTCATGAACACATAGTGAACATGATGTGAAAGGTTTTCTCAAAATATGATGATTCTAAGGTTGTAAGGCTTTCTCACCTAATTGAATCTAACATGAACATGAAGACATGGACGGTGAAAGGTTATTCTCACGTATGATCTAATGAGCTATAGTATGAATTATATCGAACTGAGTGTTAAGATATTCTTACATAAACATGAACTTAAGTCAAGACTTAACATGAACCTGATGGGAATTATGCTTAGTACCGAGAGGATATGAATATGAGATGGAAGCTTTTACGCTAGTTAGTCTGGCTTCCCAAATGAGTTCCTTTACGCCAGTCAGTCCGGGTTCCAAAAACATGTATTTCATATGAGTATGAGATGAAAGCTTTTACGCCAGTAGTCCGGCTTTCCAAATGGGTTCCTTCTACGCCAGTTAGTCCGGGTTCCCGAAACATGTATCTCATGAGATGGAAACCTTCTACCTCAGAAATCCAGATTTCTAGTAGCAATCTCCTTATCCCATAACTACATACCCCCCTAGGTTATTTAGCTATTGGATCCACCTAAATCTAATACATGATGGTTCTACCTTAGGCAAGTAGACCAATCTTTTTTCGGTGTGGGGCATGACACCGAATTCCATGATAAGCTCACATGGTCTATGTCGGTTAAGGCTAATTCCCAAAACAAGAAAATGATTATGAGTTATGAAAAATGGTTACTCAAGAAGCTTTACTTAGCATGGATGGGATTATGGGATCTTATTCATGCATGGCACAAGTATGCTTTGAGGGTAGTTATGATATGTTCCTTTGTATGATATGATGATTTATGTTTATGATTTATGCTGATGATGTGTGCTTAGTTTGGATTGTAGCTTGAAAGGCCCTTCCAATGCATGTGTGACTAAAAGTAGATGTTCCCTTGTCCTTTGTGATGAACTTAATATGAGAATAAGAGATGATACATATGAATGAAGAGCCTAGAGTGTCTAGCTTAGCATGGGTAGGATTATGGGATCTTATTCATGCATTGCACAAGCTTGCCTTGAGGTGATTCATGAAGTGTTTCTCTCATATGATGTATGTTTAGCTTGAATTGTTGCTATAGTTGCCTTCCTTGCTATGTTGACTATAGGTGATAGATTCCCTTGTCTATATGAAGTAAGTATAAGAATGAGACCAAATGAATGGTAAGTATGAATATGGTGACTTCAAGGTT